>CM060605.1:9640707-9928207 GCA_030578255.1 Tiaroga cobitis
CCCAGGAGACCCGCACCCTGGCTGGGATGCACTTTTCAGACAAATCAGACCGTCATTTTCCTGGAAGTTTCATGTTTTTCAGAGCCAGCTTGGCACCAGTGTCAAGCCCAGGGCCCTGGAGTTTATCCCCACCCAGAGTGACTCTGGGTGGGACTCACGACGGTCTGGTGAGGGTGGTGTTTGTGTGTGCGCTTCTCTTTCCTACATCACCCCTGAGGCCCGTTTTAGGACCGTCTCGGCTCCAGACGGAGCTCCAAGAGTGGCGGGCAAATCTGAGTCTGGCCCAGGGCGGGCCACCTTCCCTGGGCTGGCCAGGGAGGTCTTGAGAGCATGGAGCTTTGAGTCGACATTACACGTTTGGACTCTGTCTTTTTCGAAATCTGGGCTTCACAGTCAAGCCCAGGGTCAATTTCAACATGGGCTTTTGGCTTTATTGGTGCCCAGGAGACCCGCACCCTGCCTGGGATGCACTTTTCAGAAAAGTCAGACCGTCATTTTCCTGGAAGTTTCATGTTTTTCAGAGCCAGCTTGGCATCATTGTCAAGCCCAGGGTCAATTTCAACATGGGCATTGGGCTTCGTTCGTGCCCAGGAGACCCGCACCCTGCCTGGGATGCGCTTTTCAGTAAAGTCAGACCGTCATTTTCCTGGAAGTTTCATGTTTTTCAGAGCTCCACCCCCGTGGAGATTGAACTCACTTCCCCAGCCAGAGTGCACCCTCTCTGGCTTTGGGTCACTGCCTTGAAGGCCCTGGAGGTCTGGACCAACAGTTCGTTCATGGACTTTGTCAATTTTCCGATTTTTGAATCCAGAGTAAAGCCGGCCAGGGGCTACCTTTGCCTGTGTTCGCGCCCAGAGAAGGCCTCTCGGCCTCCCCTACAAGAGCCCCAAGACCCGTGTTACGACCGTCTTTCCTCCAGACGGAGCTCCATGAGTGGCGGGCAAATCTGAGTCTGGCCCAGGGCGGGCCACCTTCCCTGGGCTGGCCAGGAAGGTCTTGAGCGCATGGAGCTTTGAGTCGACATTACACTTTTGGACTCTGTCTTTTTCGAAATCTGGGCTTCACAGTCAAGCCCAGGGTCAAATTCACCATGGGCATTGGGCTTCGTTCGTGCCCAGGAGACCCGCACCCTGCCTGGGATGCGCTTTTCAGACAAATCAGACCCGTCATTTTCCTGGAAGTTTCATGTTTTTCAGAGCCAGCTTGGCATCATTGTCAAGCCCAGAGTCAATGTCACCATGGGCATTGGGCTTCGTTCGTGCCCAGGAGACCCGCACCCTGCCTGGGATGCGCTTTTCAGACGGGTCAGGCCGTCATTTTCCTGGAAGTTTCATGTTTTTCAGAGCTCCACCCCCGTGGAGATTGAACTCACTTCCCCAGCCAGAGTGCACCCTCTCCGGCTTTGGGTCACTGCCTTGAGGACCAGGGCCTTCAGCTTGGCACCAGTGTCAAGCCCGGGGCCCTGGAGCTTATCCCCACCCAGAGTGACTCTGGGTGGGACTCACGACGGTCTGGCGAGGGTGGCGTTTGTGGGTGCGCTTCTCTCTTTCCTACATCACCCCGGAGGCCCGTTTTAGGACCGTCTCGGCTCCAGACGGAGAGCCAGGGGTGGCGGGGCAAACCCGCCTCCGGCCCAGGTCGGAGCACCCTCCCTGGGCTGGCCGAGGAGACCCGTGTGCCTGGAGCTTACGGCGCACCGCTCCATTGTGGACTCTGGTTTTGGAGCGAGCCCGACCCCGGGAGCCAAGCCTCCTCGAAGGGACCAAGCCCCAGGGCCAAGCCCCCGGGAACGCCAAGCCTCCGTGGAGGGCAAAGCCCCCCACAGCCAGGGTCAAGCGGCGGGGAGAGACGGGCCCTCTCCTCCCCACAAAGCCCACGTGGCACGTTGCGGGCGACCCATTTCCCCGACGGTTCCTCCAGAACCGCGGGGCTGGCCGCTCCAAGCCGGGTATACAACACTTTGGGCGGCCAGGAGCCCCCCCTTGCGAGAAAAAGCAGTTTGAAGGACGGTGACCCCTCCGCACACGCTTCAAACGCCCGTAACTCGGCGAAGGCGGGTCCGATCGACGCCAAATTTTTATCGATTGTAGAAGGGGACGAGACCTTTCGAACGAGCCCGCCCCCAGCCTCGTGGGCCCCCGGGGGCCCGAGATACAGCCCCCCAAAGCGAACCGGAAGCGAAAAACGCAAATATCTCGGCCAAATCTGGCCCGATCCGGCGGGCACCGGGCTCGTTCGATCCGTCTCGTCGAGCTGAAAAAACTGATACGAGTTTCGTGATTTTTGGTGCTGTTTTCGCGGAGATATTAGCCGAAAACCGTCGGGCGCGATCCAAAATGGCGGCCGCCGATGACGTCACGATCTCGGGAGAAAATCGCCCGTATCTCGCCAACGCGAAGGCCCAGAGGGCTCAAATTCGGGTGGGGAGGTCCCACGGGGGCCCTTGCTCGAACCAGGCCGGTGGCGGGCCTCGGGGACGCCCCCTACCGGATCGCCGTTCGCTGGGACCCCCGACTTTGAACGGCCGTAACTCGGGGACCCGGGCGAGTTGGACCTCGTGGGTGGGATCCTTCGAAAGGCCCCGTCCGGCACTACGATCGATTAGAGTTTGGGGAATATTGAGCGAGGGGTTCTTGAGATATGAGCCGACAAAGCTGCGCCTTTGACCGGACGTAACTCCCGGACCCCGAGGCCCTCGGGGACGGGGGTGGGCTCGTTGGATAGGGCCCTTCGAGGCCTACAAACGACCCGAGTTTGAGATTTTTTCGCCGTGTGGTTTTCGAGATATTCGGGGAAAACTAAAATTTTTCCATTCGTTCAGTGGGTGAGGCTGTCACCCATGTCTCCGAAGGGACTTCCAGGACCGCGGGGGCCACCTGGCCGTGCCCGAGGACGGTGAACCTTCCTCGGCGTGCCACCAGAGCCTCTGGGGTCCTGGAAGTCCCCACCCACTGCAGGTTTTCTGACTTGGAGGAATTTACAGGTGGGATGTGGATTCTCAGGAACATTGGGTTGCAGAGTGTGGATTCTCAGGAACATTGGGTCTGATTTTCTGAAATAAGTCTTTTATGAGGTGAAACCTACTGTACACCACACAGGGGACACAACACAACACACTGGTGTACATTACACCCATTAATTGTGCGAAATCTGCATAATATTTGACTGTCCACAGACAGCCTATAGGGCCGCCGTCAAATAGGTTGCAGGTTGGATGCTGTTTCTGACTTAGAAATTTTCAGCCGGTGAATCCCCGTAAGGCATTGGGGATTTCAACACATGTGTTGAAGGCCAGTGAGTAACTTATTAAGCTACAGGTTGGATGCTGTCCAGGTTTCACACAGACAGGTTACTTTGGAGATTTCACGACTTCAGTGGGCTAGTGGTCAGTGTGCTGTGGTTGTGGTCGGGTCCACTTTGCTCGTTTTGACGTGGCCTCTAACCTAGCACAGAGCACCTTATGGGATCAACGTGATGTTATGGATGAAAAAACTTTTTTCCCTAAAATTTGTATGTATAAAGATAGAGATATATGGATTGCAAATAGATATAGATGCAAAATATTGTGAGTGTGTGTTTAATATCACTAATGTATACATTTTATTAGAATTTTTTACACAATATTTGCACTATATTTACATTTTTAATATCTTTTTTTATATTTGTCCTTGCAAATTGAGCATTTTTAAGATATCTATACTTAAATGACACTAACAAAATAGTTTTAAGATGAACAAATCAGGGTGATGTCATAACATGATACACGCCAGGTTAGAACCCATTACCTCATGAGATCACAACACAGTCCCCACTGACCACTACCCCACAGAACAAGTCCCTTTTTTTAAGGTCAAGGCCAGTCAGTAACTTTTTAAGCTACAGGTGGGATGCCAGTACATCACAAGGTCATATTTCATAACTACAGTGGTTTTATGAGGTGAAACCTAATGTATACCACGCAAGGGACACTACACAACACACTCATGTACATTACAGCCATTAATTATACACAATTTTCATAAAATTGAACTGTCTACAGACCGCCTATAGGGCCGCCGTCAAATAAGTTGCAGGTTGGATGCTGGTTCTGACTTAGAAATTTGCAGCCGGTGAATCCCCGTAAGGCACTGGGGATTTCAACACATGTGTTGAAGGCCAGTGAGTAACTTATTAAGCTACAGGTTGGATGCTGTCCAGGTTTCAAACAGACAGGCTAGTAGGGAGATTTCATGACTTCTGTGGGGTAGTGGTCAGTGTGCCCTGTGTTTTGGTTGGGTCCCCTTTTCTCGTGGAGACGTGTGTTCTAACCCAGCGCAGACCACCTTATGGGATCAACATGATGTTATGGATAAAAACTTTTTTCCCTAAAATTTGTATGTATAAAGATAGAGATGTATAGACTGCAAATAGATATGGATGCGAAATATATATTTATATATATATCTTAAAAAGGTTCACTGAATGAGTTACAGTTGTCCAGGTTTCACACAGACAGGCTACTGGGAAGATCTCATGTCTTCTGTGGGGTAGTGGTCAGTGTGCACTGTGTTTTGGTTGGGTCCCCTTTGCTCGTGGAGACGTGTGTTCTAACCCAGCACAGATCATCTTATGGAATTAACCAGATGTTATAGATACAAACTTTTTTTCACTAAAATGTGTACCTATAAAGATAGAGATATATAGATTGCAAATAGATATAGATGCAAAATATATATGAATACATTTGGGTAAGACCTAATCCAAACCACACAGTAATTGCAATATAAACACACTGATGGAGCCCAAAGTATTCTTGTCCCTTCTTGTGTCTATACTAATATATGTTCAAAAAATGTGAGTGTGTGTCCAATATCACTAATGTATACCATGACCTCACCAGATAAGTGTCTAGATCACAAGACACAGTCCCCACTGACCATTACATATTTCATAAATACAGTGCTTTTATGAGGTGAAACCTAATGTACACCACACAAGGGACACTACACAACACACTGATGTACATTACACCCATTAATTATGCACAATTTGCATCATTTTAAACTGTCCACAGACAGCCTATAGGGCCGCCGTCAAATAAGTTGCAGGTTGGATTCTGGTTCTGACTTAGAAATTTGCAGCCGGTGAATCCCCGTAAGGCACTGGGGATTTCAACACATGTGTTGAAGGCCAGTGAGTAACTTATTAAGCCATTAATTATACACTATTTGCATAAAATTGAACTGTCAACAGACCGCCCATATGGGAGGCGTCAAATAAGTTGCTGGTTGGATGCTGTTTCTGACTTAGAAATTTTCACTATACTAATATATGTTAAAAAATGTGAGTGTGTGTCCAATATCACTAATGTATACATTTTATTATTATTATAACTATATTTGCACTATATTTACATTTTTAACTTAACATTAACTTTTTTTAATACACATCAGTGTGTTTATATTGCAATTACTGTGTGGTTTGTATTAGATATTTCCCAAATAAAGCATATGATGTAATGATGACAACTTCTTAAACTTTTTTTTTCATTAAAACAAATTTTATTATGAAGTACAAGAAAATACAACTCTACAAAACTATTTACAATCATCATAAATATGAAACAATTTAAACAAGTAAAGAATAAATTATTGAATGAGTAATAAAAAAACTCTGTGTGCTAAAAAAATATCAAGTAAAAAAAAAAAAAAAAACACAACTTGAAATGGCCTATTCGTCCAGCCATTCATAGGCATTGCTCTCTCCCTTGAAAGAATGTCTCCTGACTCCATAATCAAATTTTAATTGAGTCCCAACAACAATGTCCCTGTTGGCCTTGAAGAGTATGACATCCTGGTCCTGCCCATGTACCTTAAGTTTACAGTGGAATGGCTTAAGGTTAGCATTCTTCCGGGAATGGTTGACCATTCTTCCGAAGGTTTTTTTGTGAGGGTGGCACGAGCAAGGGGAGGTCTGTGCATCAATGCATAGGTCTTTTCCTCCACATTTAAAAAAATATACATATCCAGGCTCATTATGCTGGCTCTCAACAATGGCCCTCCCTTCTGCAGCTGTGACTACCTTGCCATGGTAGTCACACAGGATGTCACCTTTGGCAAAGTTTCGGGTTGTGATGACCCCTATAATAAAGAGAACATAAAATGTTTTTAGTTAGTGAAAAAACATTACATGTAGATCATTGTTGTTGAAATGTACATTTTAAATTATTGTTTTTTTCAGCCCTGACAAGAAAAATGAAATGTTTTCTTACCTAGACCTTCCGGTGCGCCGTAATCATGTATGGCCAGCCCCGTCCAGGTCTGCTCGGAGACACACCTAATGACATATTCATCACTCTCCAGAGCTTTATTTCGGGCTGGTTCCCACAGGCGCACGATGTCCTCCGGCCTCGGGCAATTCACCGTCCAACCCTCATGGCCAATTAATCGTTTCACCTTTGCTGCGGACGGCTTTCGGAGTTTGTAGTAGGCTGAAATACAGAATGAAATAAATTTACTCATGTGATTCACTTGTCACTGTAAATAAATGTTTGTGTTGAGTCAATGCGTGTCAATGCTGTATTGATGGATTCAGAGACTTACACAGCAGATGATTCTCACGCTGGGCGTACTGGGTGGCCCTCCACTTGTCATAGAAGATCCGGTTTTCTGGGAAACCGGACTCCATCCTTTTCTTTTTGGATGGTGGCACACCCTCCAGCGACACCGGGAATTTTTCTAAGAACGCCATAAAGTCTGTCCGTGGTCCTCCAGCTGCGCCACGTGTATCCAACGCTGTCTCGTCCGCAGACCTGCTGTGTAAGTGAGGAATACAAGGTTTACAATATGCACAAAAAAATATGAATAAAAAATTGCTAATCTGCTCTGAAAAATATGTGCTGTGTTGTGAGTTATGTCTTGTTTGGATAAAGAGACATACCTGGCCAATGATTCCAGCAGTAGAGCTGCGTCCACGACATCCTGGAGCTGGAACACACCAGCGCTGAGACCCATGTAGTGAAGAAGGGCCCCCTTTTGTTCAGCTGGGAGGCTCTTGGCAGCTGTTTCCACAGCCCTCCTCACACACTTGCTGGTAAAGGGGGCCATCTTGTACCTGCAGAAAGAAAATGAAAAAGGGAATGTTAATTGTGGTGTGACTGACAAATTTTGGATCCATTAACACACATGCGCATGAATCTGTGTATGTACTTACAATTCATGGAGGCGGTTCATGTCCCGTGACACACTATGAACCGCTTTGCCATCAGAGGAAACAAAGAAACAGTTTGTTTCTTTCTGAGGCTGCAGCTTCTCAGGCCTGATCTTTACAAAGTAAAGATCCAAGAACTAAAAAAAATAAAAAAGACAAACAAGTTATTAAATGTAAAAGAATGGTGGTAAGAAATCTACTGTTTGCATCAACTTAAAACTTACAGCTTCCTCCTCTTTGCTCAGAGCTATTCGCATGCTCGAGGCTCTATCTTGTACACCCAGCACAACCCTGTCTCCCAGCTCTGTCCTGTTTACCCACTCTTCGTCCTGGAAAACATTGAAAATGTTGTAGTTACTAATGCATACATGCGCAAATATTACAGTATATATCACAACTATATACTCATTAAAATATATGAACTTACTGTCAATGCTTCCACAGCTTGTGGACACTGGACATGTTTGAAGACCAAGAGGGCTTCACAGAAATAACGGTACAAGGTTTTGTCCGTCTCTGGGCCCTCCTTGTCCATGTCCAGGTACCTCTGGATCCTGAGGACGTCAGACTTTGCCAGCGTTAGAATGTTCTGGCAATCTTCAATCCCAGGAGCCAGCTGAACTCTGTTTGGATTAAACATAACAAACGAGACTTTTGAAGAATACGACCCAAGTTGTGAAAGATTCTTCAATTTAGAAAAATAAAACATCCTTTATTATCATGTAATAAATATGTAATAAGTACACGGATTACTGCACTTACTGTGGAGGATGCTCAGCAGCAGCAGCAGCAGAGGGAGGAACAACAGCAGCAGCAGAGGGAGCATCAGCAGCAGAGAAAACTTCCTGGGGCTGGTTTTTAACAAAAAAGCCACGCCGAAGAAGCTCCTTTACCATGGCCATGCGAGAGCTTTGATCAGGCAAGATCACACAGAGCTGGTTGTAGTCCCAGCATCTGTTGTGTTGGACCCACTCCCTGTGTGAAATTTTAGCTCTTTTGAGCTCGGCTTCTCTTTGTTCGGGCGTGCTATTTTTCATGCATACCCGATTCAGGTGTGAAGAAAGGGTGTCCTGCGGCTTGTGGCACAGCAAACAATAAAGCACACGGCGATCAGCAGACCTTTAATGGAAAATGAAACGATATAAAATAAATTATACAAAGAAAGATCTGAAAGAATGAGAAATTATTTTTAAAAAACCCCAATGATTTAATATAACCTAAAGATGCAGCAAAACAAGGCCTTGTAGCATTTCCATTATGCTCAGTTTCAACTTTTAAAACTTAAAAAACACAGTGTATTTGCTTTTAAACTTTGTCAACATGTGTTTGTTGTTTTGCTTTTGAGCTAAAAGCACAATTGAGTCTTAAACCACAATCAAAAGTGATACAAAAACATCCATTTAAATGTAACCACCATTACCTCTGACCTTAAAACGTATTATTTTTAGATAAAATACTTCTCTAAATGAAGAAAACATCCTCTCAAGGAAACACAAAGTAACACAAAGTAAAAGAAAACACAAGCCTTACCTTTTCTGAGCTTGTTCGGCCATTTCAAATCTCAAGATTATCTCCAGATGACATTCACTCCGGATGATGTTCAGAGAACTGTTAGAATTGTCCTAAAAGGTCTCAGTCATTAACCTGGGATTAAATCCATCTTAACCAATCAGATTGCAGCATCTCACAAGCCCCTCAAGTCATCAAATCAGATCGCAGCATCTCAAAACCCTCTCAAGTCAACTTACCAAACAGGTTTTTCCCGGACCCTGGCTTGGCTATGTGTTAATGGCCCATTAAGGTCCACTGGTTTGGTTTAGTTTAGGAAGATAAAAACATGTTCCTGTGGAGTTCATTATTTAGATAGATAGATAGATAGACAGTACAACCATTTTTTGAGGTTACAGGTTAAGTTTTTTCTAAAACAACATTGACCTGTGGAGTGTTCATCGTGTATATTGAGTATTAATGTAGCCCACACTGACCATTTCCCCACAGAAGACACAGAAAATCCTTGACTTCTCCCCAGCAGTCTGTCTGTGTGCATCATGGGCCGATCCCCTATACATATGCTAATGACCAAGGTTAATGGGTCATCCGAAGGCACAGGTAAGGTCATTACAAGACACCATCTGAAAGAAGCAGCAGCTCCAGGCCTCTCTAGATTTGGTCTGCTACTTTTTGAAATGTAAGTTGAATATTTCATCTTTCATTCAGAGTTGTGCATGATTCTTTAAAACATTTCAAATGTAATAACTTAATTTACCCATTCATAGATGGAGTTGGAATGCCCCCTTTGCACCTCCAAGTTGACTCATTTGAGACAACATTTGAGGAATAGACACAAGGTTCTGAACCTGGAGGAGCGTAAGGTGCTCCTCAAGTTAGCCAGGGGACGAGTGAAATTGCAGAATGTGACCTGCCCAGTGTGCTTCAAGAAATTTACCTTCCTCGAGAGGCACTTGATCAAAATGCACAAAGATCTTACAGTAAGTACTCACACAACTGCACCCCACCAGCCTAACTCAAAAGCTTGTTGTTGGTTTAAGAAAGATATTAGAATAGTTGTGTAATGTAAACATTTATTGTAACACATTGTTAATGTGTTGTTACAACTTTATTACACATACATTACAATGTCCTTAAAAAACAATGTTGTTGTTTTACACTAAACTCTATTTTTTTTTAGGTAAATAAGGTTAAAGACATAATACAAGACATCAAGCTGAAGGTCTCCGTGGAGGCGCTTGCTCGCCTGAGGGCGAATAATCCCAAGACTCCAATGGTCAGCACGTTTGATGTCGTTGCGAGCCTGGCCCAAGCAGACCAAGTGACAGCTTCCCAGGATCAAGACGAGGATTCTTTTTTTCAGTCGCTAGGTAAGTAAACCAACCTGCAATCTTAATTGATCATTAGTATTTTGTACAGAATTGTACATTTTTTTAATTTTTATTTTTTACAGCCTCCCTTGATTTTAATGAAGATATCGTTGGTGATCACGGGCTGGACGAATCATTGGAGGAGTCTTTTATAATGCAGGGTAAGTTTAAATTGGTCAGCACATTTGTAATCAGGCTCTATTGTATTATCTAAATGTACTGTTAAAAGTGAATGGTTTGTTTTTACAGAGATGGATCCTGGTCAGGACATGGCTACATTAGACCTGCAGGACCTCCTGGATTTGGACTAGATTGCAGGGTAAGGGTTAATTGGTCAGCATATTTGTAATCAGGCTCTATTTTATTGTTATATAAATGAACCGTTAACAGTGAATCGTTTGTTTTTACAGATCCTGCCCAGGACTCAGTGACTCAGACCTCCTGGATTTTTTGTGCACCTTTTATATACACGTTTTTATTATATTTATTTAATATTTACAATTTTAATAACTTTTTTTATATTTTTTCTTGCACATTTTGCATTTTTAAAATATCTGTACTTATCTATGTTAAAAAATTGTGTGTGTGTGTATAATATCAATAGTGTATACATTTTAATATTATTTTGTTCACTTCATTTGCACTATACTTACATTTTTAATAACTTTTTTTATATTTTTCTTGCACATTTTGCATTTTTAAAATAGCTGTACTTATCTTTGTTAAAAAATTGTGTGTGTGTGTGTGTGTGTGTGTATAATATCAATAGTGTATACATTTTATTGTTCACTATATTTGCACTATATTTACCATATTAAAAAGAATATGTTAACGAAAATTGTGAGTGTGTGTTTAATATCACTAATGTATACATTTTATTATTATTTTTTACACAATATTTGCTCTATATTTACATTTTTAATAACTTTTTTCATATTTGTCCTTGCAAATTGAGCATTTTTAAGATATCTATACTTAAATGACACTAACAAAATAGTTTTAAGATGAACAAATCAGGGTGATGCCATAACATGATACACGCCAGATTAGAACCCATTACCTCATGAGATCACAACACAGTCCCCACTGACCACTACCCCACAGAACAAGTCCCTTTTTTTTTAAGGCCAAGGCCAGTGAGTAACTTATTACGCTACAGGTGGGATGCCAGTACATCACAAGGTCATATTTCATAACTACAGTGGTTTTATGAGGTGAAACCTAATGTATACCACACAAGGGACACTACACAACACATTCATGTACATTACAGCCATTAATTATACACAATTTTCATAAAATTGAACTGTCAACAGACCGCCTATAGGGCCGCCGTCAAATAAGTTGCAGGTTGGATGCTGATTCTGACTTAGAAATTTTCAGCCGGTGAATCCCCGTAAGGCACTGGGGATTTCAACACATGTGTTGAAGGCCAGTGAGTAACTTATTAAGCTACAGGTTTGATGCTGTCCAGGTTTCAGACAGACAGGCTAGTGGGGAGATCTCATGTCTTCTGTGGGGTAGTGGTCAGTGTGCCCTGTGTTTTGGTTGGGTCCCCTTTTCTCGTGGAGACGTGTGTTCTAACCCAGCACAGACCAACTTATGGGATCAACATGATGTTATGGATAAAAACTTTTTTTCCTAAAATTTGTATGTATAAAGATAGAGATGTATAGACTGCAAATAGATATGGATGCGAAATATATATTTATATATATATATCTTAAAAAGGTTCACTGAATGAGTTACAGTTGTCCAGGTTTCAGACAGACAGGCTACTGGGTAGATCTCATGTCTTCTGTGGGGTAGTGGTCAGTGTGCGCTGTGTTTTGGTTGGGTCCCCTTTGCTCGTGGAGACGTGTGTTCTAACTCAGCACAGATCATCTTATGGAATTAACCAGATGTTATGGATACAAATTTTTTTTCACTAAAATGTGTACGTATAAAGATAATGATATATAGATTGCAAATAGATATAGATGCAAAATATATATGAATACATTTGGGTAAGACCTAATCCAAACCACACAGTAATTGCAATATAAACACACTGATGGAGCCCAAAGTCTTCTTGTCCCGTCTTGTGTCTATACTAATATATCTTAAAAAATGTGAGTGTGTGTCCAATATCACTAATGTATACCATGACCTCACGAGATAAGTGTCTAGATCACAAGACACAGTCCCCACTGACCACTACATATTTCATAAATACAGTGTTTTTATGAGGTGAAACCTAATGTACACCACACAAGGGACACTACACAACACACTGATGTACATTACACCCATTAATTATGTACAATTTGCATCATTTTAAACTGTCCACAGACAGCCTATAGGGCCGCCGTCAAATAAGTTGCAGGTTGGATGCTGTTTCTGACTTAGACATTTTCAGCCGGTGAATCCCCGTAAGGCACTGGGGATTTCAACACATGTGTTGAAGGCCAGTGAGTTAAGCTACAGGTGGGATGCCAATACATCAAAAGGTCATATTTAATAAATACAGTGGTTTTATGAGGTGAAACCTGATTACATCTTTTAATTATGAATAATTAGCCCTGAAATTAAATTTCCAGAGACGGCAGGGGCAATGTTGAATAGGTTACATGTGGATGCTGTTTTTGAATTAGAAAGTTTCAGCCGCTGGATCTTGGATAACTTTTTTTTTTTTTGCTGGATTAAACTTTATCACAGTTAATACAATAAATACCCTTTCAGGAAAAAAAATGATGACAGACAAAAAGTGTGAGTTCCAAAACAAGCAAGTATATTTATTAGAAAAAAAATCACACAAAGATAATCAAAACATGATAACATAATAATGATATAGAAATAGCAGCAAACTATAATAAACGATTAAGTTTATTATAAAATTAAGTGTTATAAACACTATACTAATAAAAAAATAAAACACTAAACACACTGAATGTTTAGAGGGCAAAAGAAGAAAAACAATTAACTATATTATAATAATATGGTTTGTCTTTAATAATAAGAAAAAAGAACTCAATGTTTTTAAACTGTAGACTTATATTTTTCTACGGCGCTTTTCAAGACATTTTTTGACTTTATTTGACACCTTTTTGGATTTGGTTAACGCCTTAACCTTCCGCATGTTTAGTGGTGAGATCCGCCTGGGCCTCAGTCTAGCCTTGAGGCCCAGAGGAGTCAGGACCACCCTCAGCTTCTTCATGCCTTTGGTCTCCTCCCTTGTCACCTTTGCCGCGTCCATCTCTCCAGAGGCTGTCTGGGAACTGTCTGGGTCATCCTGTCAAAAAAAAAAAAAATACATGGAGAACAGTTTATCATTAGTCTGCAAATCAAGACAACATGTATGGATGTAGTCTCATTACATGATATCAGTTTACCTTTTCAGACCCCAGAGTGAACACCGCCGACTCCTGTTGGTGTTTTTCAGCATCCTCTGGGCTGGTGCTGGTCGACGTCACATCAGTCGAGCCTGGAGAAACACGCTTGCAGGGCCGAGGTGCCTTTCTCAGGGGCCGCTTTCTCTTCTTGGGTAGTTCTGTCTCAGACGGTGACCTCTCCTCACCCTGCAGCGCTGCCTGGAACAATATCCGATGTTCGACGGCCTGCTTCACTGACAGGTTTGTCACGTAATATTTATCGGCCGTACGGACATCGTGGCACATAAATTTGGAAAGTTTGTGCCTGTCATCATCCCCGTGCGTGAACCTGACCTACAAACACAGAGGAAAAGAGGGAAAACAAAGGCAAATTAGTAAGATAAAACATTACACAGTGCTAACCAAAAATATGTGAGAACACACTTACATGGCTGGCGATGGAGGTTCGTATGTCGGTGAATGTGGGGCATCCAGGGAGCTCCATTTCCTTCCATGCCTCCTGGAAATACCCATTTAGGTTTTTGCATGGGTTTGGTTTGGAGGTAAAAAAAAAATAATTGGCATCCTCCCCGCCTGGCAGTTTGTTTTTGATCCTCAAAAAACGTTGTACCCACTCATACTCAAAATCCAGTAGGGCAATCTGCGCTGGTCCGAAGGCCTTATTGGTTTTGTGACTGCGGACCTGTTCACACACACAAAAAACAAAGGCAGTTAAGAACAGAACAGATCCCCAAAACATTTTTGTATATAAATTACAAACACTCACGTTTATGACATGTGCCTTCTCGGTGAGGGAAAAACGAGCCCCCTGCACCTCCTGGATTGTCATATTTTGCAGGACACCTCCCCTGTGACCATAAAGGGATGTCAGGAAGGCCGAAAAGTACCCGTAGAACCTCCACATGTTTTTGTAGTTTGGGTTCTTCTCCAAATTGTCTAAAAACAACAACAACAACAACAACAAAGAGTAAAATCTCAGCAATTAAATGGCAAATACATTTTTTACAGTTAACTCCTTGAGAGTACAAGTTGAAATGTTTGAATAAAAAAACTTACCCAGAATATCAGGGATCGCTTTGCTGGACAGCTCCTGGCACTTCTGCAGGGTGGCCTTGCTTACCACATTCTCCTCTTTCTTGGCCTTCACCTCCACTTGGTGCATGGCCACACTCCTGCCCATCATTTTGAGGATACGGCGCATCTCCCGGCGCAGCCCGATGAGCACCGTCTTGCTGAGGCGGCAGGAGGTTGGAGGCGTCTCTGTAATGTAATCCATAAACTGTGCGACATTATGGACATAGTGCTTAACTGTCGTCTCCTTCATGTGGGACTGTCTTAGGTACGAGATCCATCTGCACACAGACCAAAAAAACAACAACATCATAAATCAGGAAACACTCAATTCAAAGTAGCATCACATATGCAAAATGTTTTGAAGTGCACAGATGGGCTGGTCATGTACAGAATTAGGTTTGCAGCAAAAACACAAAATTCAAAACTATATCCCATCAGAAATCTATTTGGCAGCATTACATTACAGCTGTGAAGCGTGCATCATTAGCCTTAAAACCGCAGGACCACGGACAGCTCCGTTTTAATGGTTAAACAAACTTTTGAGAACACAAGAAAAACAGAACTTGCGCGCGTATTCTGGACATTTCATTCAGAAAGCACAGACTGGTGTTACATCTACAATTACTTAAAAATATTCTAGCAGGGGCGTGCTGATAATTTAGAGTCAATCACTGTAATTGTATACACCGTTACTTTAAAATTTACAATTGGATGCGTGCAGGTATAATCTCAAGTAATTCACAGCAATTGCATGTACTATTACTCGAAAATATTCTCGGAGTGTGAAGGTATATTTTTAAGTAAATGGTCAAAGTTGAGTGCAAAATTACATTTTTTTAAAAAATAGATTGGATTAGTCCGTTTAAAAAAGTGCTGTTTCTAACACCCTGCGCTGCTCATCTCGGTCACATAAAACACACACTAAAAAAAAGCAGTGCCGAATTATGCAGTAATGTACAGTATCAGGTTGGCAGCAAAAACACAAAATTCAATCTATTTGGCAGCATTACATTACAGCTGTGAAGCGTGCATCATTAGCCTTAAAACTGCAGGACCACGGACAGCTCCGTTTTAATGGTTAAACAAACTTTTGAGAACACAAGAAAAACAGAACTTGCGCGCGTATTCTGGACATTTCATTCAGAAAGCACAGACTGGTGTTACATCTACAATTACTTAAAAATATTCTAGCAGGGGCGTGCTGATAATTTAGAGTCAATCACTGTAATTGTATACACCGTTACTTTAAAATTTACAATTGGATGCGTGCAGGTATAATCTCAAGTAATTCACAGCAATTGCATGTACTATTACTCGAAAATATTCTCGGAGTGTGAAGGTATATTTTTAAGTAAATGGTCAAAGTTGAGTGCAAAATTACATTTTTTTAAAAAATAGATTGGATTAGTCCGTTTAAAAAAGTGCTGTTTCTAACACCCTGCGCTGCTCATCTCGGTCACATAAAACACACACTAAAAAAAAGCAGTGCCGAATTATGCAGTAATGTACAGTATCAGGTTGGCAGCAAAAACACAAAATTCAATCTATTTGGCAGCATTACATTACAGCTGTGAAGCGTGCATCATTAGCCTTAAAACTGCAGGACCACGGACAGCTCCGTTTTAATGGTTAAACAAACTTTTGAGAACACAAGAAAAACAGAACTTGCGCGCGTATTCTGGACATTTCATTCAGAAAGCACAGACTGGTGTTACATCTACAATTACTTAAAAATATTCTAGCAGGGGCGTGCTGATAATTTAGAGTCAATCACTGTAATTGTATACACCGTTACTTTAAAATTTACAATTGGATGCGTGCAGGTATAATCTCAAGTAATTCACAGCAATTGCATGTACTATTACTCGAAAATATTCTCGGAGTGTGAAGGTATATTTTTAAGTAAATGGTCAAAGTTGAGTGCAAAATTACATTTTTTTAAATAGATTGAATTAGTCCGTTTAAAAAGTGCTGTTTCTAACACCCTGCACTGCACAACACGGTCAAATAAAACACACACTAATAAAAGCAGTGCCGAATTATGCAGTAATGTACAGTATCAGGTTGGCAGCAAAAACACAAAATTCAATCTATTTGGCAGCATTACATTACAGCTGTGAAGCGTGCATCATTAGCCTTAAAACTGCAGGACCACGGACAGCTCCGTTTTAATGGTTAAACAAACTTTTGAGAACACAAGAAAAACAGAACTTGCGCGCGTATTCTGGACATTTCATTCAGAAAGCACAGACTGGTGTTACATCTACAATTACTTAAAAATATTCTAGCAGGGGCGTGCTGATAATTTAGAGTCAATCACTGTAATTGTATACACCGTTACTTTAAAATTTACAATTGGATGCGTGCAGGTATAATCTCAAGTAATTCACAGCAATTGCATGTACTATTACTCGAAAATATTCTCGGAGTGTGAAGGTATATTTTTAAGTAAATGGTCAAAGTTGAGTGCAAAATTACATTTTTTTAAATAGATTGAATTAGTCCGTTTAAAAAGTGCTGTTTCTAACACCCTGCACTGCACAACACGGTCAAATAAAACACACACTAATAAAAGCAGTGCCGAATTATGCAGTAATGTACAGTATCAGGTTGGCAGCAAAAACACAAAATTCAATCTATTTGGCAGCATTACATTACAGCTGTGAAGCGTGCATCATTAGCCTTACAAGTTCACAGACAGCTCTCTTTTACTATTTTAAAAAAACTTCACAACACAAGAAGAACAGGACTTACGCGTGTATCTTGGACGTCTCGTTGAGAAAGCACAGACTGGCGAGGTTACTTTTGCCCTCGGACATGAAGCCCAGAAATTTTTTAATCCTGTATATCTTCCCGCTCACATTCTCTTTCAATTTGTATGCTGGATCGGGGCCTTCTTGGTGCAACCGGTATTCTTCGAGCAGTCCGTCTGCACACAAAGAAAGAGGAAAGCAAAGAGACTGTCAGTGCAGTCACAGCCTTTCTAAAACATTTCACACATTTTATTTATTTGCTTTCAATCTTTTACAAAACATTTCTCAAAAAAAAAAAAAATATATATTTTAAAACCATGCAAATGTTATACTCACTCAGAACCACCACATGATCCGGGTAGTGAGGTGGACTTTGCCCCCCTGGACGCTGGCTTGTTTGCACCTCTGTGCTAGAGTGTGCCCGGGGGACGGAAGATGGCTGGGTGTCTGAGGGTGGCTGGGTGTCTGACGGCTCCTCGTGGGTGGAGGGTAGCCTCTCTGGAGATGCAGGAGATGTCTCGTCAGCAACCTCAGTCTCTTCCTCTGGTCCAAGAGATGACAGCAGTTTTTTTGTAACCTGATGGAGTCTGGCTGCACCCTTGGATACTGACCTCCTGCTCAGCACCCGGTACCGCCGAGAAACACTTTTGAGGGCACTGGAAAGAGTATCTACCTGCTGGTTGAGATCAGAGATCTGTGCCCTCATTGTTGCTACCCGGCGGTTACAGGCAGCATTAGTGCACTCCTCCTCCTCCTCATCCTCCTCATGAAACGGCATGGTGTCATCCTCCATCCAGGTGTGTTCGGATTCCAGGTCAAGGGTGGATACCATTGGCACCTCCGGGTTTGTAGCCCTCAGTGCGCTCAAGAGATCAAGCACTTTTTGCCGCTTACTGACCATCAAATACTCACTCCTGGCTGCCTCTGATAATTCCACATGGGCCTTGAAGTGCCGGTCCATGCGAGATGTTTCTTTGCCACAGCCAGGCACCGGACAGCGTCCTTGACGGATATTGATCCTTCCAGACTCCAGTGAAAGAAGCAACTTTCTTTCTTGAACATTTTTGACATTGTGGAAGGCTTTCAAGTGCTGGCCTAGACGAGCGAACAAACGACAGCAAATCGGGCATGATTCGACAGGCATGTTTGATGCTGAAAGCTCAGGATCTACCGACGATTGATGCTGCAAGTTCAGGGATCTAGAGAGTTGTGTCATGTTAAAACTCTGAACAGATGACTTGTCTCATGAGTCTCCTCCCACTGAAGGTGTCATTTCAATACAACTTAAAGGAAATTACAGTGCAATTACTTTAAAATTGACTGGGGTTGTGAAGGTACAACTTCAAGTAATCCACTGTTATTGCATGCACAATTACTTTAAATTATCAGCACGGACCCTCTAGTATAACTTTAAGTAATTGTGCATGCAATAACAGTGGATTACTTGAAATTATACCTGCATACCTTCACCAATTAAATTTTGAAGTAAGGTGAACGTAGTTGCATTGATTTACTTTAAATTATCAGCACGCACCCTCTAGTATAACTTTAAGTAAATCAATGCAACTACGTTCACCTTACTTCAAAATTTAATTGGTGAAGGTATGCAGGTATAATTTCAAGTAATCCACTGTTATTGCATGCACAATTACTTAAAGTTATACTAGAGGGTGCAGGTGCTGGTCATATAATTAGAATTTCATCAAAAAATTAATTTATTTCGAGAATTCAACTTAACAGGTGAAATTAATATATTATATAGACTCATTATAAGCAAAGTGAGATATTTCAAGCCTTTATTTGTTATAATTTTGATGATTATGGCTTACAGCTTATGAAATGGTGAGGGTTTTTACTCACTTATTGTGTACTTTGTCACAGTCACCAGATAGTCACCAACTCCACACTACATTTCCCATAATCCTCAACGGCCCTCACCTACATGCACTTACCTGACTCCTTACCTGCACGATACCTACCTGAACAACTTTTCTTTAGTCATCTGCTTACTTCATCTTCAATCATTGCCTTGATCTGCATATCAGAACAGACATCTATCCTGAACAATGTATAAATATGTTGCTCATCTGCTTCCATGTTGCGATCACATACTTCTGCAAATAAACCTGTTGATTATTTTACCTGTGTGAATTATTTACCTGTGTGAAATAATAAATCAGTTTTTATAACATCTATAATAAGTGCACCATATATGGTATATGTTATAAAATATAATAATCCATAAGCATTTCACATATTCTATGAACACTAATTGTATAAAACAATAATGTCATCATAACCTTACCTGGGCATCCTGATGGCCTATTAACCTCGGTCATAAGCATTTGTATAGGTGTTCCAGGCTGGAGTCCAGGCAAACACATTAGTACATGCTTTCTTAATACACCATTTAAACACCAGTATATTACAAAGCTAGCATAAAACTTTATTGCAAAGTGGGAAAAAATGTTGAAAAATGTGTTTATGTATTCACAGAGAGCCTACTAATTTGTCCAAAGAAACCCTACTGAGGGTCGATTGAATGAGTTACCCAAGATGCACACAGACAGACTACCTGGGACCAGTCCAACAACCCTCATGTGTTCTGTGGGGCAGTGGTCAGAGGGCACTGTTATGTGGCTGGGGCCCCTTTGATCAAGAGGACGTGGTCTCTAACCCAGCTGTCACCACTTTATGAGTTACACATTGGATGCTATTTTCTAACTTTTTATTGGTTGAATTCCTGTAAAATGTATTAAAGAATGTATTTACAGCCGATATTGTGGATGGTGACTAGAGATTGGAGGTTGTGGATGGTGATTGGAGATTGTGGATGGTGACTGGAGATTGGAGATTGTGGATGGTGACTGAAGATTGTGGATGGTGACTGGAGATTGTGGATGGTGACTGGAAATTGTAGATTGTGGATGGTGACTGGAGATAGTGGATGGTGACTGGAGATTGGAGATTGTGGATTGTGGATGGTGACTGGAGATTGTGGATTGTGGATGGTGACTGTGGATTGTGGATGGTGACTGGAGATTGTGGATTGTGGATGGTGACTGGAGATTGTGGATGGTGACTGGATATTGTGGATGGTGACTGGAGATTGTGGATGGTGACTGGAGATTGTGGATTGTGGATGGTGACTGGAGATAGTGGATGGTGACTGGAGATTGGATATTGTGGATGGTGACTGGAGATTGTGGATGGTGACTGGAGATTGTGGATTGTGGATGGTGACTGGAGATTGTGGATTGTGGATGGTGACTGAAGATTGTGGATGGTGACTGGAGATTGTGGATGGTGACTGGAGATTGTGGATGGTGACTGGAGATTGTAGATTGTGGATGGTGACTGGAGATAGTGGATGGTGACTGGAGATTGGATATTGTGGATGGTGACTGGAGATTGTGGATGGTGACTGGAGATTGTGGATGGTGACTGGAGATTGTGGATTCTGGATGGTGACTGGAGGTTGTGGATTGTGGATGGTGACTGAAGATTGTGGATGGTGACTGGAGATTGTGGATGGTGACTGGAGATTGTGGATGGTGACTGGAGATTGTGGATTGTGGATGGTGACTGGAGATCGTGGATTGTGGATGGTGACTGGAGATTGTGGATGGTGACTGGAGATTGTGGATTGTGGATGGTGACTGGAGATTGTAGATTGTGGATGGTGACTGGAGATAGTGGATGGTGACTGGAGATTGGGTATTGTGGATGGTGACTGGAGATTGTGGATGGTGACTGGAGATTGTGGATTGTGGATGGTGACTGGAGATTGTGGATGGTGACTGGAGATTGTGGATGGTGACTGGAGATTGTGGATTGTGGATGGTGACTGGAGATTGTGGATTGTGGATGGTGACTGGAGATTGTGGATGGTGACTGGAGATTGTAGATTGTGAATGGTGACTGGAGATAGTGGATGGTGACTGGAGATTGTGGATGGTGACTGGAGATTGTGGATTGTGGATGGTGAATGGAGATTGTGGATGGTGACTGGAGATTGGATATTGTGGATGGTGACTGGAGATTGTGGATGGTGACTGGAGATTGTGGATTGTTGATGGTGACTGGAGATTGTGGATTGTTGATGGTGACTGGAGATTGTGGATGGTGACTGGAGTTTGTGGATTGTGGATGGTGAGTGGAGATTGTGGATGGTGACTGGAGATTGTGGATGGTGACTGGAGTTTGTGGATTGTGGATGGTGACTGGAGATTGTGGATGGTGACTGGAGATTGGATATTGTGGATGGTGACTGGAGATTGTGGATTGTGACTGGAGATTGTGGATTGTGGATGGTGACTGGAGATTGTGGATGGTGACTGGAGATTGGATATTGTGGATGGTGACTGGAGATTGTGGATGGTGACTGGAGATTGTGGATTGTGGATGGTGACTGGAGATTGTGGATGGTGACTGGAGATTGGATATTGTGGATGGTGACTGGAGATTGTGGATGGTGACTGGAGATTGTGGATTGTTGATGGTGACTGGAGATTGTGGATGGTGACTGGAGATTGTGGATGGTGACTGGAGTTTGTGGATTGTGGATGGTGACTGGAGATTGTGGGTGGTGACTGGAGATTGTAGATTGTGGATGGTGACTAGAGATAGTGGATGGTGACTGGAGATTGGATATTGTGGATGGTGACTGGAGATTGTGAATGGTGACTGAAGATTGTGGATGGTGACTGGAGATTGTGGATGGTGACTGGAGATTGTGGATTGTGGATGGTGACTGGAGATTGTGGATGGTGACTGGAGATTGTAGATTGTGGATGGTGACTAGAGATAGTGGATGGTGACTGGAGATTGGATATTGTGGATGGTGACTGAAGATTGTGGATGGTGACTGGAGATTGTGGATGGTGACTGGAGATTGTGGATGGTGACTGGAGATTGTAGATTGTGGATGGTGACTGGAGATAGTGGATGGTGACTGGAGATTGGATATTGTGGATGGTGACTGGAGATTGTGGATGGTGACTGGAGATTGTGGATGGTGACTGGAGATTGTGGATTCTGGATGGTGACTGGAGGTTGTGGATTGTGGATGGTGACTGAAGATTGTGGATGGTGACTGGAGATTGTGGATGGTGACTGGAGATTGTGGATGGTGACTGGAGATTGTGGATTGTGGATGGTGACTGGAGATCGTGGATTGTGGATGGTGACTGGAGATTGTGGATGGTGACTGGAGATTGTGGATTGTGGATGGTGACTGGAGATTGTAGATTGTGGATGGTGACTGGAGATAGTGGATGGTGACTGGAGATTGGGTATTGTGGATGGTGACTGGAGATTGTGGATGGTGACTGGAGATTGTGGATTGTGGATGGTGACTGGAGATTGTGGATGGTGACTGGAGATTGTGGATGGTGACTGGAGATTGTGGATTGTGGATGGTGACTGGAGATTGTGGATTGTGGATGGTGACTGGAGATTGTGGATGGTGACTGGAGATTGTAGATTGTGAATGGTGACTGGAGATAGTGGATGGTGACTGGAGATTGTGGATGGTGACTGGAGATTGTGGATTGTGGATGGTGAATGGAGATTGTGGATGGTGACTGGAGATTGGATATTGTGGATGGTGACTGGAGATTGTGGATGGTGACTGGAGATTGTGGATTGTTGATGGTGACTGGAGATTGTGGATTATTGATGGTGACTGGAGATTGTGGATGGTGACTGGAGTTTGTGGATTGTGGATGGTGAGTGGAGATTGTGGATGGTGACTGGAGATTGTGGATGGTGACTGGAGTTTGTGGATTGTGGATGGTGACTGGAGATTGTGGATGGTGACTGGAGATTGTAGATTGTGGATGGTGACTAGAGATAGTGGATGGTGACTGGAGATTGGATATTGTGGATGGTGACTGGAGATAGTGGATGGTGACTGGAGATTGTGGATGGTGACTGGAGATTGTGGATGGTGACTGGAGATTGTAGATTGTGAATGGTGACTGGAGATTGTGGATGGTGACTGGAGATTGGATATTGTGGATGGTGACTGGAGATTGTGGATTGTGACTGGAGATTGTGGATTGTGGATGGTGACTGGAGATTGTGGATGGTGACTGGAGATTGGATATTGTGGATGGTGACTGGAGATTGTGGATGGTGACTGGAGATTGTGGATTGTGGATGGTGACTGGAGATTGTGGATGGTGACTGGAGATTGGATATTGTGGATGGTGACTGGAGATTGTGGATGGTGACTGGAGATTGTGGATTGTTGATGGTGACTGGAGATTGTGGATGGTGACTGGAGATTGTGGATGGTGACTGGAGTTTGTGGATTGTGGATGGTGACTGGAGATTGTGGGTGGTGACTGGAGATTGTAGATTGTGGATGGTGACTAGAGATAGTGGATGGTGACTGGAGATTGGATATTGTGGATGGTGACTGGAGATTGTGAATGGTGACTGAAGATTGTGGATGGTGACTGGAGATTGTGGATGGTGACTGGAGATTGTGGATTGTGGATGGTGACTGGAGATTGTGGATGGTGACTGGAGATTGTAGATTGTGGATGGTGACTAGAGATAGTGGATGGTGACTGGAGATTGGATATTGTGGATGGTGACTGAAGATTGTGGATGGTGACTGGAGATTGTGGATGGTGACTGGAGATTGTGGATGGTGACTGGAGATTGTAGATTGTGGATGGTGACTGGAGATAGTGGATGGTGACTGGAGATTGGATATTGTGGATGGTGACTGGAGATTGTGGATGGTGACTGGAGATTGTGGATGGTGACTGGAGATTGTGGATTCTGGATGGTGACTGGAGGTTGTGGATTGTGGATGGTGACTGGAGATTGTGGATGGTGACTGGAGATTGTGGATGGTGACTGGAGATTGTGGATTGTGGATGGTGACTGGAGATCGTGGATTGTGGATGGTGACTGGAGATTGTGGATGGTGACTGGAGATTGTGGATTGTGGATGGTGACTGGAGATTGTAGATTGTGGATGGTGACTGGAGATAGTGGATGGTGACTGGAGATTGGGTATTGTGGATGGTGACTGGAGATTGTGGATGGTGACTGGAGATTGTGGATTGTGGATGGTGACTGGAGATTGTGGATGGTGACTGGAGATTGTGGATGGTGACTGGAGATTGTGGATTGTGGATGGTGACTGGAGATTGTGGATTGTGGATGGTGACTGGAGATTGTGGATGGTGACTGGAGATTGTAGATTGTGAATGGTGACTGGAGATAGTGGATGGTGACTGGAGATTGTGGATGGTGACTGGAGATTGTGGATTGTGGATGGTGAATGGAGATTGTGGATGGTGACTGGAGATTGGATATTGTGGATGGTGACTGGAGATTGTGGATGGTGACTGGAGATTGTGGATTGTTGATGGTGACTGGAGATTGTGGATTGTTGATGGTGACTGGAGATTGTGGATGGTGACTGGAGTTTGTGGATTGTGGATGGTGAGTGGAGATTGTGGGTGGTGACTGGAGATTGTGGATTGTGGATGGTGACTGGAGATTGTGGATGGTGACTGGAGTTTGTGGATTGTGGATGGTGACTGGAGATTGTGGATGGTGACTGGAGATTGTAGATTGTGGATGGTGACTAGAGATAGTGGATGGTGACTGGAGATTGGATATTGTGGATGGTGACTGGAGATAGTGGATGGTGACTGGAGATTGTGGATGGTGACTGGAGATTGTGGATGGTGACTGGAGATTGTAGATTGTGAATGGTGACTGGAGATTGTGGATGGTGACTGGAGATTGGATATTGTGGATGGTGACTGGAGATTGTGGATTGTGACTGGAGATTGTGGATTGTGGATGGTGACTGGAGATTGTGGATGGTGACTGGAGATTGGATATTGTGGATGGTGACTGGAGATTGTGGATGGTGACTGGAGATTGTGGATTGTGGATGGTGACTGGAGATTGTGGATGGTGACTGGAGATTGGATATTGTGGATGGTGACTGGAGATTGTGGATGGTGACTGGAGATTGTGGATTGTTGATGGTGACTGGAGATTGTGGATGGTGACTGGAGATTGTGGATGGTGACTGGAGTTTGTGGATTGTGGATGGTGACTGGAGATTGTGGGTGGTGACTGGAGATTGTAGATTGTGGATGGTGACTAGAGATAGTGGATGGTGACTGGAGATTGGATATTGTGGATGGTGACTGGAGATTGTGAATGGTGACTGAAGATTGTGGATGGTGACTGGAGATTGTGGATGGTGACTGGAGATTGTGGATGGTGACTGGAGATTGTGGATGGTGACTGGAGATTGTAGATTGTGGATGGTGACTAGAGATAGTGGATGGTGACTGGAGATTGGATATTGTGGATGGTGACTGGAGATTGTGGATGGTGACTGAAGATTGTGGATGGTGACTGGAGATTGTGGATGGTGACTGGAGATTGTGGATTGTGGATGGTGACTGGAGATTGTGGATGGTGACTGGAGATTGTGGATTGTGGATGGTGACTGGAGATTGTGGATGGTGACTGGAGATTGTGGATTGTGGATGGTGACTGGAGATTGTGGATGGTGACTGGAGATTGTGGATGGTGACTGGAGATTGTGGATTGTGGATGGTGACTGGAGATTGTGGATGGTGACTGGAGATTGGATATTGTGGATGGTGACTGGAGATTGTGGATGGTGACTGGAGATTGTGGATGGTGACTGCTAGCACACGGACTGAGGCACGGGCTAGGGCGCCGTGGAGAGGGCCGCTCGGGACCTTACTTTGACCTGACTTTGATGTCACCTGCAACTTACAAACGACAGAGCTCCTGTAGGCTCCCCGTGGACAATGCATAAAAAGGTCATATTTCATAAATAAATGCTACTGTACAACACACTGGTGTACATTACAGCCCAGGTTGGAGAGTGTGGATTCTCAGGAACATTGGGTCTGAGTTTCTGAAACTTGTCATTTATGAGGTGAAACCTACTGTACACCACACAGGGGAAACAACACAACACACTGGTGTACATTACAGCCAGAAATTATGCACAATTTGCATCATTTTCAACTGTCCACAGACAGCCTATAGGGCCACCGTCAAATAAGTTGCAGCTTGGATGCTGTTTCTGACTTAGAAATTTTCAGCCGGTGAATCCCCGTAAGGCACTGAGGATTTCAACACATGTGTTGAAGGGCCGGTGAATCCCCGTAAGGCACTGAGGATTTCAACACATGTGTTGAAGGCCAGTGAGTAACTTATTAAGGTACAGGTGGGATGCGGATTTTGACCGGGCGTATCTCAAGATCCAAGCCGACTTTGGGCTCCATACTCTGGGATCATAGGGGGTCTATGGGTACCTACCCACACCCGGAATTTGGAGCTCCAAGTCGGCGTGGTTTCAGAGATACACCCGGTCAAAGTCCCACAGGAAGTTGCTTTATCTCAGGAAGCAAGCCGACTTGGGGCTCCATACTCTGGGGTCATGGGGGGCCTATGGGTACCTACCCACACCCGGCGTTTGGAGCTCCAAGTCGGCGTGGTTTCCGAGATACACCCGGTCAAAGACCCACAGGAAGTTGCTTTATCTCGGGAACCAAGCCGACTTGGGGCTCCATACTCTGGGTTCATGGGGGGCCCATGGGCCCCTACCCACAACCGGAGTTTGAAGCTCCAAGTCGGCTTGGTTTCCGAGATACACCCGGTCAAAGCTGGACCGGAAGTGGCCGTATCTCAGAAACGGAAGGTCCCAGCAGCTGGAAACGGTGGGGTCTGGAGGGGCTCTTCGTGTCCCTCTCACGCCCGGAGTTTGGAGCTCCAACTCGGCTACACTCCTATGATACACCCGGTTATACATAAGGGACTTTTGGACAAAACGGTCTTTATCTCGGAAATGACGGGCCCCAGCGGATCGTCCTTCGGGGCGGTGAGGGGCCTCTGGGGGCCCTCTCAGATACCAGAGTCCCGAGCCTCTAGGACCCTTCCTTCTGAAGTGCACCCTTTCCTGTTGGCCCCCGTATCTCGGCCTGTGGGGGCGCTAGAAGCTCGGGCTAGGGCGCGTTGGAAAGGGCCCATGGGGACCTTACTTTGACACGAGTTTGGTGTTGCTAGGCCGCTAGGGCCCCGAGTTATAGCCGTTCGAAGTTCGGAGCCCACCTGTAACTTATTCGACAGAGCCCCTATAGGCTTCCTCCTGGACTGTACATTAATGGGTTTATTTCATAATTACAGTGGTTTTATGAGCTGAAACCTACTGTACACCACACAGTGGACACCAAACAACACACTCATGTACATTACACCCATTAATTATGCACAATTTGCATCATTTTCAACTGTCCACAGACAGCCTATAGGGCCGCCGTCAAATAAGTTGCAGGTTGGATGCTGTTTCTGACTTAGAAATTTTCAGCCGGTGAATCCCCGTAAGGCACTGAGGATTTCAGCACATGTGTTGAAGGGCCGGTGAATCCCCGTAAGGCAATGAGGATTTCAGCACATGTGTTGAAGGGCCGGTGAATCCCCGTAAGGCACTGAGGATTTCAGCACATGTGTTGAAGGCCAGGTGAATCCCCGTAAGGCACTGAGGATTTCAGCACATGTGTTGAAGGCCAGGTGAATCCCCGTAAGGCACTGAGGATTTCAGCACATGTGTTGAAGGCCAGGTGAATCCCCGTAAGGCACTGAGGATTTCAGCACATGTGTTGAAGGGCCGGTGAATCCCCGTAAGGCACTGAGGATTTCAGCACATGTGTTGAAGGGCCGGTGAATCCCCGTAAGGCACTGAGGATTTCAGCACATGTGTTGAAGGCCAGGTGAATCCCCGTAAGGCACTGAGGATTTCAGCACATGTGTTGAAGGGCCGGTGAATCCCCGTAAGGCACTGAGGATTTCAGCACATGTGTTGAAGGCCAGGTGAATCCCCATAAGGCACTGAGGATTTCAGCACATGTGTTGAAGGGCCGGTGAATCCCCGTAAGGCACTGAGGATTTCAGCACATGTGTTGAAGGGCCGGTGAATCCCCGTAAGGCACTGAGGATTTCAGCACATGTGTTGAAGGCCAGTGAGTAACTTATTAAGGTACAGGTGGGATGCGGATTTTGACCGGGCGTATCTCAAGATCCAAGCCGACTTTGGGCTCCATACTCTGGGATCATAGGGGGCCTATGGGTACCTACCCACACCCGGAATTTGGAGGTCCAAGTCGGCGTGGTTTCCGAGATACACCCGGTCAAAGTCCCACAGGAAGTTGCTTTATCTCAGGAAGCAAGCCGACTTGGGGCTCCATACTCTGGGGTCATAGGGGGCCTATGGGTACCTACCCACACCCGGGGTTTGGAGCTCCAAGTCGGCGTGGTTTCCGAGATACACCCGGTCAAAGTCCCACAGGAAGTTGCTTTATCTCGGGAACCAAGCCGACTTGGGGCTCCATACTCTGGGTTCATGGGCGGCCCATGGGTCCCTACCCACAACCGGAGTTTGAAGCTCCAAGTCGGCTTGGTTTCCGAGATACACCCGGTCAAAGCTGGACCGGAAGTGGCCGTATCTCAGAAACGGAAGGTCCCAGCAGCTGGAAATGGTGGGGTCTGAAGGGTCCCTACGGGCCCCCCTCATGTCCGGAGTTTGGAGCTCCAACTAGGCTTAACTCCCGAGATACACCCGGTTATACATAAGGGACTTTTGGACAAAACGGTCTATATCTCGGAAAGGACGAGTCCCAGCGGATCGTCCTTCCGGGCGGTGAGGGGCCCCTAGGGGCCCTCTCAGACCCCAGAGTCCCGAGCCTCTGGGACCCTTCCTTCTGAAGTGTACCCTTTCCTGTTGGCCCTCGTATCTCGGCCTTTGGGGGCGCTGGAAGCACGGGCTATGGCGCGTTGGAAAGGGCCCCTGGGGACCTTACTTTGACCCGAGTTTGGTGTTGCTAGGCCGCTTGGTCCCCGAGTTATAGCCGTTCAAACTTTGAAGCCCACCTGCAACTTATTTGACAGAGCCCCTGTAGGCTCCTTGTGGACATTGCATTAAAAGGTCATATTTCATAAATAAAGTGGTTATTTGTGGTCAAGCCTACTGTACACCACTCAGGGGACACAGCACAACACACTGGTGTACATTACAGCCAGAAATTATTCACAATTTGCATAAAATCATACTGTCCACGGGGAGCCTACAGGGGCTCCGTCAAATAAGTTGCAGGTGGGATGCTGTTTTTGACTTAGAAATTTTCAGCCGGTGAATCCCCGTAAGGCACTGGGGATTTCAACACATGTGTTGAAGGCCAGTGAGTAACTTATTAAGCTACAGGTGGGATGCCAATACATCAAAATTTCATATTTAAAAAATACGGTGGTTTTATGAGGTGAAACCTACTGTACACCACACAGTGGACACCACACAACACACTCATGTACATTAAACCCATTAATTATGCACAATTTGCATCATTTTCAACTGTCCACAGACAGCCTATAGGGCCACCGTCAAATAAGTTGCAGCTTGGATGCTGTTTCTGACTTAGAAATTTTCAGCCGGTGAATCCCCGTAAGGCACTGAGGATTTCAGCACATGTGTTGAAGGGCCGGTGAATCCCCGTAAGGCACTGAGGATTTCAGCACATGTGTTGAAGGGCCGGTGAATCCCCGTAAGGCACTGAGGATTTCAGCACATGTGTTGAAGGCCAGTGAGTAACTTATTAAGGTACAGGTGGGATGCGGATTTTGACCGGGCGTATCTCAAGATCCAAGCCGACTTTGGGCTCCATACTCTGGGATCATAGGGGGCCTATGGGTACCTACCCACACCCGGAATTTGGAGGTCCAAGTCGGCGTGGTTTCCGAGATACACCCGGTCAAAGTCCCACAGGAAGTTGCTTTATCTCAGGAAGCAAGCCGACTTGGGGCTCCATACTCTGGGGTCATAGGGGGCCTATGGGTACCTACCCACACCCGGCGTTTGGAGCTCCAAGTCGGCGTGGTTTCCGAGATACACCCGGTCAAAGTCCCACAGGAAGTTACTTTATCTCGGGAACCAAGCCGACTTGGGGCTCCATACTCTGGGTTCATGGGCGGCCCATGGGTCCCTACCCACAACCGGAGTTTGAAGCTCCAAGTCGGCTTGGTTTCCGAGATACACCCGGTCAAAGCTGGACCGGAAGTGGCCGTATCTCAGAAAAGGAAGGTCCCAGCAGCTGGAAACGGTGGGGTCTGAAGGGTCCCTACGGGCCCCCCTCATGTCCGGAGTTTGGAGCTCCAACTAGGCTTAACTCCCGAGATACACCCGGTTATACATAAGGGACTTTTGGACAAAACGGTCTATATCTCGGAAAGGACGAGTCCCAGCGGATCGTCCTTCCGGGCGGTGAGGGGCCCCTAGGGGCCCTCTCAGACCCCAGAGTCCCGAGCCTCTGGGACCCTTCCTTCTGAAGTGTACCCTTTCCTGTTGGCCCTCGTATCTCGGCCTTTGGGGGCGCTAGAAGCACGGGCTATGGCGCGTTGGAAAGGGCCCCTGGGGACCTTACTTTGACCCGAGTTTGGTGTTGCTAGGCCGCTTGGTCCCCGAGTTATAGCCGTTCAAACTTTGAAGCCCACCTGCAACTTATTTGACAGAGCCCCTGTAGGCTCCTTGTGGACATTGCATTAAAAGGTCATATTTCATAAATAAAGTGGTTATTTGTGGTCAAGCCTACTGTACACCACTCAGGGGACACAGCACAACACACTGGTGTACATTACAGCCAGAAATTATTCACAATTTGCATAAAATCATACTGTCCACGGGGAGCCTACAGGGGCTCCGTCAAATAAGTTGCAGGTGGGATGCTGTTTTTGACTTAGAAATTTTCAGCCGGTGAATCCCCGTAAGGCACTGGGGATTTCAACACATGTGTTGAAGGCCAGTGAGTAACTTATTAAGCTACAGGTGGGATGCCAATACATCAAAATTTCATATTTAAAAAATACGGTGGTTTTATGAGGTGAAACCTACTGTACACCACACAGTGGACACCACACAACACACTCATGTACATTAAACCCATTAATTATGCACAATTTGCATCATTTTCAACTGTCCACAGACAGCCTATAGGGCCACCGTCAAATAAGTTGCAGCTTGGATGCTGTTTCTGACTTAGAAATTTTCAGCCGGTGAATCCCCGTAAGGCACTGAGGATTTCAGCACATGTGTTGAAGGGCCGGTGAATCCCCGTAAGGCACTGAGGATTTCAGCACATGTGTTGAAGGCCAGTGAGTAACTTATTAAGGTACAGGTGGGATGCGGATTTTGACCGGGCGTATCTCAAGGTCCAAGCCGACTTTGGGCTCCATACTCTGGGATCATAGGGGGCCTATGGGTACCTACCCACACCCGGAATTTGGAGGTCCAAGTCGGCGTGGTTTCCGAGATACACCCGGTCAAAGTCCCACAGGAAGTTGCTTTATCTCAGGAAGCAAGCCGACTTGGGGCTCCATACTCTGGGGTCATGGGGGGCCTATGGGTACCTACCCACACTCGGCGTTTGGAGCTCCAAGTCGGCGTGGTTTCCGAGATACACCCGGTCAAAGTCCCACAGGAAGTTGCTTTATCTCGGGAACCAAGCCGACTTGGGGCTCCATACTCTGGGTTCATGGGCGGCCCATGGGTCCCTACCCACAACCGGAGTTTGAAGCTCCAAGTCGGCTTGGTTTCCGAGATACACCCGGTCAAAGCTGGACCGGAAGTGGCCGTATCTCAGAAACAGAAGGTCCCAGCAGCTGGAAACGGTGGGGTCTGAAGGGTCCCTACGGGCCCCCCTCATGCCCGGAGTTTGGAGCTCCAACTAGGCGTAACTCCCGAGATACACCCGGTTATACATAAGGGACTTTTGGACAAAACGGTCTATATCTCGGAAAGGAAGAGTCCCAGCGGATCGTCCTTCCGGGCGGTGAGGGGCCCCTAGGGGCCCTCTCAGACCCCAGAGTCCCGAGCCTCTGGGACCCTTCCTTCTTAAGGGCACCCTTTCCTGTTGGCCCCCGTATCTCGGCCCTTGGGGGCGCTAGAAGCTCGGGCTATGGCGCGTTGGAAAGGGCCCCTGGGGACCTTACTTTGACCCGAGTTTGGTGTTGCTAGGCCGCTTGGTCCCCGAGTTATAGCCGTTCAAACTTTGAAGCCCACCTGCAACTTATTTGACAGAGCCCCTGTAGGCTCCTTGTGGACATTGCATTAAAAGGTCATATTTCATAAATAAAGTGGTTATTTGTGGTCAAGCCTACTGTACACCACTCAGGGGACACAGCACAACACACTGGTGTACATTACAGCCAGAAATTATTCACAATTTGCATAAAATCATACTGTCCACGGGGAGCCTACAGGGGCTCCGTCAAATAAGTTGCAGGTGGGATGCTGTTTTTGACTTAGAAATTTTCAGACGGTGAATCCCCGTAAGGCACTGGGGATTTCAACACATGTGTTGAAGGCCAGTGAGTAACTTATTAAGCTACAGGTGGGATGCCAATACATCAAAATTTCATATTTAAAAAATACGGTGGTTTTATGAGGTGAAACCTACTGTACACCACACAGTGGACACCACACAACACACTCATGTACATTAAACCCATTAATTATGCACAATTTGCATCATTTTCAACTGTCCACAGACAGCCTATAGGGCCACCGTCAAATAAGTTGCAGCTTGGATGCTGTTTCTGACTTAGAAATTTTCAGCCGGTGAATCCCCGTAAGGCACTGAGGATTTCAGCACATGTGTTGAAGGGCCGGTGAATCCCCGTAAGGCACTGAGGATTTCAGCACATGTGTTGAAGGCCAGTGAGTAACTTATTAAGGTACAGGTGGGATGCGGATTTTGACCGGGCGTATCTCAAGGTCCAAGCCGACTTTGGGCTCCATACTCTGGGATCATAGGGGGCCTATGGGTACCTACCCACACCCGGAATTTGGAGGTCCAAGTCGGCGTGGTTTCCGAGATACACCCGGTCAAAGTCCCACAGGAAGTTGCTTTATCTCAGGAAGCAAGCCGACTTGGGGCTCCATACTCTGGGGTCATGGGGGGCCTATGGGTACCTACCCACACCCGGCGTTTGGAGCTCCAAGTCGGCGTGGTTTCCGAGATACACCCGGTCAAAGTCCCACAGGAAGTTGCTTTATCTCGGGAACCAAGCCGACTTGGGGCTCCATACTCTGGGTTCATGGGCGGCCCATGGGTCCCTACCCACAACCGGAGTTTGAAGCTCCAAGTCGGCTTGGTTTCCGAGATACACCCGGTCAAAGCTGGACCGGAAGTGGCCGTATCTCAGAAACAGAAGGTCCCAGCAGCTGGAAACGGTGGGGTCTGAAGGGTCCCTACGGGCCCCCCTCATGCCCGGAGTTTGGAGCTCCAACTAGGCGTAACTCCCGAGATACACCCGGTTATACATAAGGGACTTTTGGACAAAACGGTCTATATCTCGGAAAGGAAGAGTCCCAGCGGATCGTCCTTCCGGGCGGTGAGGGGCCCCTAGGGGCCCTCTCAGACCCCAGAGTCCCGAGCCTCTGGGACCCTTCCTTCTTAAGGGCACCCTTTCCTGTTGGCCCCCGTATCTCGGCCCTTGGGTGCGCTAGAAGCTCGGGCTATGGCGCGTTGGAAAGGGCCCCTGGGGACCTTACTTTGACCCGAGTTTGGTGTTGCTAGGCCGCTTGGTCCCCGAGTTATAGCCGTTCAAACTTTGAAGCCCACCTGCAACTTATTTGACAGAGCCCCTGTAGGCTCCTTGTGGACATTGCATTAAAAGGTCATATTTCATAAATAAAGTGGTTATTTGTGGTCAAGCCTACTGTACACCACTCAGGGGACACAGAACAACACACTGGTGTACATTACAGCCAGAAATTATTCACAATTTGCATAAAATCATACTGTCCACGGGGAGCCTACAGGGGCTCCGTCAAGTAAGTTGCAGGTGGGATGCTGTTTTTGACTTAGAAATTTTCAGACGGTGAATCCCCGTAAGGCACTGGGGATTTCAACACATGTGTTGAAGGCCAGTGAGTAACTTATTAAGCTACAGGTGGGATGCCAATACATCAAAATTTCATATTTAAAAAATACGGTGGTTTTATGAGGTGAAACCTACTGTACACCACACAGTGGACACCACACAACACACTCATGTACATTAAACCCATTAATTATGCACAATTTGCATCATTTTCAACTGTCCACAGACAGCCTATAGGGCCACCGTCAAATAAGTTGCAGCTTGGATGCTGTTTCTGACTTAGAAATTTTCAGCCGGTGAATCCCCGTAAGGCACTGAGGATTTCAACACATGTGTTGAAGGGCCGGTGAATCCCCGTAAGGCACTGAGGATTTCAGCACATGTGTTGAAGGCCAGTGAGTAACTTATTAAGGTACAGGTGGGATGCGGATTTTGACCGGGCGTATCTCAAGGTCCAAGCCGACTTTGGGCTCCATACTCTGGGATCATAGGGGGCCTATGGGTACCTACCCACACCCGGAATTTGGAGGTCCAAGTCGGCGTGGTTTCCGAGATACACCCGGTCAAAGTCCCACAGGAAGTTGCTTTATCTCAGGAAGCAAGCCGACTTGGGGCTCCATACTCTGGGGTCATGGGGGGCCTATGGGTACCTACCCACACCCGGCGTTTGGAGCTCCAAGTCGGCGTGGTTTCCGAGATACACCCGGTCAAAGTCCCACAGGAAGTTGCTTTATCTCGGGAACCAAGCCGACTTGGGGCTCCATACTCTGGGTTCATGGGCGGCCCATGGGTCCCTACCCACAACCGGAGTTTGAAGCTCCAAGTCGGCTTGGTTTCCGAGATACACCCGGTCAAAGCTGGACCGGAAGTGGCCGTATCTCAGAAACAGAAGGTCCCAGCAGCTGGAAACGGTGGGGTCTGAAGGGTCCCTACGGGCCCCCCTCATGCCCGGAGTTTGGAGCTCCAACTAGGCGTAACTCCCGAGATACACCCGGTTATACATAAGGGACTTTTGGACAAAACGGTCTATATCTCGGAAAGGAAGAGTCCCAGCGGATCGTCCTTCCGGGCGGTGAGGGGCCCCTAGGGGCCCTCTCAGACCCCAGAGTCCCGAGCCTCTGGGACCCTTCCTTCTTAAGGGCACCCTTTCCTGTTGGCCCCCGTATCTCGGCCCTTGGGTGCGCTAGAAGCTCGGGCTATGGCGCGTTGGAAAGGGCCCCTGGGGACCTTACTTTGACCCGAGTTTGGTGTTGCTAGGCCGCTTGGTCCCCGAGTTATAGCCGTTCAAACTTTGAAGCCCACCTGCAACTTATTTGACAGAGCCCCTGTAGGCTCCTTGTGGACATTGCATTAAAAGGTCATATTTCATAAATAAAGTGGTTATTTGTGGTCAAGCCTACTGTACACCACTCAGGGGACACAGAACAACACACTGGTGTACATTACAGCCAGAAATTATTCACAATTTGCATAAAATCATACTGTCCACGGGGAGCCTACAGGGGCTCCGTCAAGTAAGTTGCAGGTGGGATGCTGTTTTTGACTTAGAAATTTTCAGACGGTGAATCCCCGTAAGGCACTGGGGATTTCAACACATGTGTTGAAGGCCAGTGAGTAACTTATTAAGCTACAGGTGGGATGCCAATACATCAAAATTTCATATTTAAAAAATACGGTGGTTTTATGAGGTGAAACCTACTGTACACCACACAGTGGACACCACACAACACACTCATGTACATTAAACCCATTAATTATGCACAATTTGCATCATTTTCAACTGTCCACAGACAGCCTATAGGGCCACCGTCAAATAAGTTGCAGCTTGGATGCTGTTTCTGACTTAGAAATTTTCAGCCGGTGAATCCCCGTAAGGCACTGAGGATTTCAACACATGTGTTGAAGGGCCGGTGAATCCCCGTAAGGCACTGAGGATTTCAGCACATGTGTTGAAGGCCAGTGAGTAACTTATTAAGGTACAGGTGGGATGCGGATTTTGACCGGGCGTATCTCAAGGTCCAAGCCGACTTTGGGCTCCATACTCTGGGATCATAGGGGGCCTATGGGTACCTACCCACACCCGGAATTTGGAGGTCCAAGTCGGCGTGGTTTCCGAGATACACCCGGTCAAAGTCCCACAGGAAGTTGCTTTATCTCAGGAAGCAAGCCGACTTGGGGCTCCATACTCTGGGGTCATGGGGGGCCTATGGGTACCTACCCACACCCGGCGTTTGGAGCTCCAAGTCGGCGTGGTTTCCGAGATACACCCGGTCAAAGTCCCACAGGAAGTTGCTTTATCTCGGGAACCAAGCCGACTTGGGGCTCCATACTCTGGGTTCATGGGCGGCCCATGGGTCCCTACCCACAACCGGAGTTTGAAGCTCCAAGTCGGCTTGGTTTCCGAGATACACCCGGTCAAAGCTGGACCGGAAGTGGCCGTATCTCAGAAACAGAAGGTCCCAGCAGCTGGAAACGGTGGGGTCTGAAGGGTCCCTACGGGCCCCCCTCATGCCCGGAGTTTGGAGCTCCAACTAGGCGTAACTCCCGAGATACACCCGGTTATACATAAGGGACTTTTGGACAAAACGGTCTATATCTCGGAAAGGAAGAGTCCCAGCGGATCGTCCTTCCGGGCGGTGAGGGGCCCCTAGGGGCCCTCTCAGACCCCAGAGTCCCGAGCCTCTGGGACCCTTCCTTCTTAAGTGCACCCTTTCCTGTTGGCCCCCGTATCTCGGCCCTTGGGGGCGCTAGAAGCTCGGGCTAGGGCCCGTTGGAAAGGGCCCCTGGGGACCTTACTTTGACCCGAGTTTGGTGTCGCTAGGCCGCTTGGTCCCCGAGTTATAGCCGTTCAAACTTTGAAGCCCACCTGCAACTTATTTGACAGAGCCCCTGTAGGCTCCTTGTGGACATTGCATTAAAAGGTCATATTTCATAAATAAAGTGGTTATTTGTGGTCAAGCCTACTGTACACCACTCAGGGGACACAGAACAACACACTGGTGTACATTACAGCCAGAAATTATTCACAATTTGCATAAAATCATACTGTCCACGGGGAGCCTACAGGGGCTCCGTCAAGTAAGTTGCAGGTGGGATGCTGTTTTTGACTTAGAAATTTTCAGACGGTGAATCCCCGTAAGGCACTGGGGATTTCAACACATGTGTTGAAGGCCAGTGAGTAACTTATTAAGCTACAGGTGGGATGCCAATACATCAAAATTTCATATTTAAAAAATACGGTGGTTTTATGAGGTGAAACCTACTGTACACCACACAGTGGACACCACACAACACACTCATGTACATTAAACCCATTAATTATGCACAATTTGCATCATTTTCAACTGTCCACAGACAGCCTATAGGGCCACCGTCAAATAAGTTGCAGCTTGGATGCTGTTTCTGACTTAGAAATTTTCAGCCGGTGAATCCCCGTAAGGCACTGAGGATTTCAACACATGTGTTGAAGGGCCGGTGAATCCCCGTAAGGCACTGAGGATTTCAACACATGTGTTGAAGGCCAGTGAGTAACTTATTAAGGTACAGGTGGGATGCGGATTTTGACCGGGTGTATCTCAAGATCCAAGCCGACTTTGGGCTCCATACTCTGGGGTCATAGGGGGCCTATGGGTACCTACCCACACCCGGAATTTGGAGCTCCAAGTCGGCGTGGTTTCCGAGATACACCTGGTCAAAGTCCCACAGGAAGTTGCTTTATCTCAGGAACCAAGCCGACTTGGGGCTCCATTCTCTGGGATCATGGGGGGCCCATGGGTACCTACCCACACCCGGAGTTTGGAGCTCCAAGTCGGCGTGGTTTCCAAGATACACCCGGTCAAAATCCCACAGGAAGTTGCCATATCTCTGGAGCTAAGCCGACTTGGGGCTCCATACTCTGGGGTCATGGGGAGCCCATGGGTACCTACCCACACCCGGAGTCTGGAGCTCCAAGTCGGCGTGGTTTCCGAGATACACCCGGTCAAAGTCCCACAGGAAGTTGCTTTATCTCAGGAACCCAGCCGACTTGTGGCTCCATACTCTGGCGTCATGGGGGGCCCATGGGTACCTACCCACACCCGGAGTTTGGAGCTCCAAGTCGGCTTGGTTTCCGAGATACACCCGGTCAAAGTCCCACATGAAGTTGCCATATCTCTGGAGCTAAGCCGACTTGGGGCTCCATACTCTTGGGTCATGGGGGGCCTATGGGTACCTACCCACACCCGGAGTTTGGAGCTCCAAGTCGGCGTGGTTTCCAAGATACACCCGGTCAAATTGGGGCAGAAAGGTCGCAGGGGCTCCAAATTTGACACGGTGGTAGTCCAGTGGCTCCCGGTTCAGGATCCCGGGTTTCAGCGGCCTTGGTGGTTGCAAAAATTTTCCCTGCACTCTAGAGACCTGTCCTCCTGATATGTTGCGTTGGGGCCCCTGGGCTACCAGCATGTGAGTTTTGGGGCCTCTGGGACGAACTGGAGAAAATTAAGCAGGGGGAGCGTGTCCGGGGATCGATCCCCGCCCCTTAGCTTCATTTAGGCTGTTAGGGGACAAAATAGGCTGTCCGTGGACGGCCCCGCCCACCCCGCCACTTCGGCCAATGGCGTGGAGCGGGCGTGCGGGAAATAGGCTGTAAGGGGGACGTATAGGCTATCCGTGGACAGGGGGCGTGTCCGGGATCGATCCCCGCCCCCAGCTTCATTTAGGCTGTAAGGGGACAAAATAGGCTGTCCGTGGACGGCCCCGCCCACCCCGCGACTTCGGCCAATGGCGCGGAGCGGGTGTGCGGGAAATAGGCTGTAAGGGGGACGTATAGGCTGTCCGTGGACAGGGGGCGTGTCCGGGATCGATCCCCGCCCCCAGCTTCATTTAGGCTGTAAGGGGACAAAATAGGCTGTCCGTGGACGGCCCCGCCCACCCCGCGACTTCGGCCAATGGCGTGGAGCGGGTGTGCGGGAAATAGGCTGTAAGGGGGACGGATAGGCTGTCCGTGGACAGGGGGCGTGTCCGGGATCGATCCCCGCCCCCTAGCTTCATTTAGGCTTTAAGGGGACAAAAAGGCACTCCGTGGACAACAATAGGCTGTAAGGGGACAAACAGGCACTCCGTGGACAAGAACAGGCTGTAAGGGGACAAACAGGCACTCAGTGGACAAGAACAGGCTGTAAGGGGACAAACAGGCACTCCGTGGACGAAAGGATGAAGAATAGGCTGTTAGGGGGATGCTATATGCAGGTTTTGGACATATGGTCCCCCGTGGACTTCGTAGGCCATCTGTGGACACCACCGGTGGAGCGAGATCGCCCCCTACAGGTGTCCATCAAGGGCCCTGTGGGATATGCACTGCATTGCTATACATTACCCCCCAAAAACTAAAAGTGTCCATTCCATCATTAGCTTAAGCGGCAAATGGGCGTCCATTTGGAGCAGCGATCCCACCGAGTGCTTAAGCGTCCAATGGCAGCTTAAATGAATGGGAAAATTTCCACGAACAGCCTAGCTTCCCTTACCAGTATCGGGTTCTACCGTTTGGCCTAGGTTTATCACCCCGCACCTTTACAAAATGCGTGGATGCAGCTCTGGCTCCTTTGAGACTCCAGGGCATTCGCGTATTAAATTATATCGACGATTGGTTGATTTTAGCTCAGTCAGAGCAGTTGGCAGTTCGGCATCGAGATGTCGTTCTGTCTCACATAAAGGAGTTGGGGTTGCGGCTCAACATCAAGAAGAGTGTTCTCCTCCCTGCTCAGAGGACCACTTTTTTAGGTGTAATTTGGGATTCGACCACAATGCAGGCACGTCTATCTCCTGCTCGGATTTCTGCGATTCTCACAGCCGTAAAAAATGTAAAACTAGGCCAGTCACTCACTGTGAAACAGTTTCAGAGACTGTTGGGGCTCATGGCAGCAGCGTCCAACGTGATTACTTTTGGCCTGCTGTACATGGTGCAGCCCCCTGCAGTGGTGGCTCAGAAACAAGGGGTTTTCTCCGAGGGGAAATCCGTTCCGCAAGATCAAGGTCACGCGGCTATGCCTTCGTGCCTTGGTCATGTGGAAGAAACCTTGGTTCCTCGCCCAGGGCCCAGTGCTGGGGGCTTCTTGTCGACGCGTCACGCTTTCGACGGATGCTTCCCTCACGGGATGGGGGGCGGTCATGAGTGGCCGCTCGGTGCAAGGTCTTTGGCAGGACCATCATCTGTCATGGCACATAAATCGCTTGGAGATGATGGCGGTATTTCGAGCTCTCAAATATTTCCTGCCAGACCTGAGAGGGCATCATGTGTTGGTCCGTACGGACAACACGTCGGTGGTGTCATATATCAACCATCAGGGGGGTTTGAGGTCACGTCACCTTTGCAAGCAGGCCCATCAGATCCTCCTATGGGCCCAGGGAAAGTTGCTATCTCTCAGAGCAGTTTACATTCCGGGGCGTCAGAATGTGGGAGCAGATATACTGTCAAGGCAGGGGCTGAGGCCCGGGGAGTGGAGACTTCACCCCGAGGTGGTGGAGCTCCTTTGGGAGAAATTTGGTCGTGCTCAGATAGACCTTTTCGCATCCTCAGATACAACCCATTGTCCCATGTGGTTCTCTCTCACGCACCCAGCTCCTCTCGGACTGGATGCGATGGTGCAGGTTTGGCCGAGGCTGTACCTGTATGCTTTCCCCCCGATATCGTTGCTCCCGGGGGTTCTGGAGGGGGTTCGCCGGGAAGGGGCCCGTCTGCTACTAATAGCCCCTTACTGGCCGACTCGAGTTTGGTTCTCGGACTTGGTGTCTCTTCTGAGCGGCTCTCCCATGGAGATTCCAATCAGGAGGGACCTGCTGTCCCAGGTAGAGGGCACGATATTTCACCCTCGACCGGAGTTGTGGAAACTGTGGGCCTGGCCTCTGAGGGGGCCAGGCTCATAGAATCCGGTCTCTCGACTGAGGTCGTTGAGACCATTCTCCATTCCAGAGCCCCTTCCACGAGAAGACTGTATGCGCTGAAATGGAAATTATTCTCCACCTGGTGTGGTGAGCGTCAGTTAGATCCTGTTAACTGCCCTGTTGGTTCAGTTTTTCTGCAAGACCGTTTCTCTGCTGGATTATCTCCTTCCACCTTAAAAGTTTATGTGGCGGCTATATCAGCCTACCATACCCCTCTGGGGGGTACTTCTATTGGGAGAGATCCTCTGATTACTCGTTTTCTCCGTGGTACATTGAGGTTGAGACCTGCACTGCACTCCAGAGCACTGGCTTGGGATTTAGCCATTGTACTTGAGGGTCTGGCTCTGGCTCCGTTCGAGCCCATTGAAGAGGTTTCAGAAAAATTCCTCACTTTGAAAGCGTTATTTCTCCTTGCTATTTCATCTATCAAGAGAATTGGAGATTTGCACGCCCTGTCGGTTGCTCCGTCATGTTTGGAATTTGCACCTGGTATGCTGAAAGCATTTCTATACCCTAGACCGGGTTATATTCCTAAGGTCCCATTCAATGTTGGGGGCCCAATAGTGCTGCAGGCCTTTTATCCTCCACCTTTTAATACCCCAGATCAGGAACAATTGAACCTGTTATGTCCAGTTCGGGCATTGGATGCCTACGTTCACAGAGCTGCCCTGTGGCGTAAGTCAGAGCAATTATTTGTATGTTTTGGGTCACTCAGAAGAGGGTGCCCTGCATCTAAACAGGTTATGAGCAAGTGGATAGTCGAGGCTATTTCACTAGCTTATGAAGCGGCCGGTCAGCCTTCACCTATGGCTGTACGGGCCCATTCTACTAGGAGTATGGCGGCCTCTACGGCCTTAATTTCGGGGGTTTCCCTTCCTGATATTTGTAATGCGGCAGGATGGTCCTCTCCGCATACATTTGTCAGGTTTTATGACTTTGACCTCTCTACTCCAGGGGCTAGGTTGCTTGCTTCTTAGTGTGCGCAAGGACTTCACACAGAACGGGCATTTGTCACTATGGCGTAGTGGGTATGGGGTTCCCACCGCGTCTCAAACGCAGCTCGAGTTCCCTTGAAAGGGAACGTCTCAGGTTACGTATGTAACCCTGGTTCCCTGATAGGGAACGAGACGCTGCGTTTGCCTGCCATACTTCCTGCACACCCTGATCGACTTGCTTCAGACTTTTCAGAAGCTGGCGCGGTCTGTTTGCAAGGGTGCTTTATAGTTTCCTGGTCTATGACGTCACCTATGACGTATCGGGCTTCCATTGGACTGATTTTACACGTGCTTCATGACGCAATCACGCAGAGCGTTCCCACCGCGTCTCAAACGCAGCGTCTCGTTCCCTATCAGGGAACCAGGGTTACATACGTAACCTGAGACGTTTTCTTTCTAGGACTTTTCTAAAAGGTCCCTCCTGAAGAAGTCTGAAAATCCTGTGCAGAAAAACCACTGGGGCACAGTCAGAAGCTTGATACATCCAGAGAAGGGTAAAGATAGAATACAATTATTTGTTCTAGGAAGACCATGATGTATATGAGATGCAACAAAATTGACAATTAATATTTTAATCCTACAGTTATGAATACCTCTTAGCTGAGCCTCAATTTTAGTCAATCACAAAATGATGGTAAAGATTTGTAATCAGCAACATTCTTATATTACTTTTTTTAAAAATAAATTGCCATGTTTTCCTGAGATTAATTGTAGATTAAACTTTGTGTTTAAGGGTGATTGTATTAATTAGATTTTTTTTTCCACATCAGATAAAACTTTAAGGGGATTTGAGCCTGTGTATCCAGATAATCTCTGCATTGATCTGAAGACATTTTGCAATGCCTTCCCTTTCCACATTGTGTTTGATGAAGAAGTAAGTGATGGTTGTGCATTTACATTTATTTATTTAATGGACAAGTTTATCTGAAGCAATTTACAAATAAGTTCTGTAAATCTGTGTATCAGATTAGTACACAAACTAGAGCAGAAATAAAAAGCAGAAAAGTAGTGGGAAAACATTTACATAACATTTATATATATATTTATACATGTATATATACAATAATAATAATATATATTATTATTATTATAGGAAGTTTGTTTATGGTTGTGTATTAGTTTTTACCCATCGTAAGCATTTGTTGATTGATGAGCAAATATCCTATAGTAAAATCACACTAATATTTATAAGATAATCTGTTAAATGTCAACACTACTGTAAAGCCGATTTTAAGGATACAAAAGCCATGCACACCTGAACATGCCACAGAAATCCAGCAGCTAAAGCCGCGTTTCCACCGCAATTACCAGGAACTATTTGTCCCAGGAACTTTTTTCATAGGAACTTTTTTTGCCCCAGAACGGTTGCTCACTGCGTTTACACCGTGGACTAAAGTACCGGGAAGATTAGTCTGGTGACGTTAAACTGCGTGCGACTGCTCCTCCCAGTCTGCGCGTACTTGTTTTGAGTTTTAAGTATTGAGGAGATTCAAGCTGTGCTGTTTTTGTGTGCGATCTATTGGTTTACTAACGAGGTAATTAACAAAACGGCAGAAAAGAGACGAACACTAATACCAAAGCGTATTCATTTCAGAAAGCTCGTAATGCTAGATAGACAACGTTTGTTATCAGCTATAGCGGACATGACCGTGAGATGGATGGGACGAACGCGCGCCATCCGGCAGAGAGAACAAGGTAAAAGAACCAATCAGCCTGTTCAGCGCACAAGTCCCACCCCGAAAGTTCCTGAACTCTGAAAAAGTACTACCTCGCCAGCAGGGACTTTCTGGGGGGGAAATTTTTACCCAGAACTTCATTTAGACCCTGGTTCCTGCGGTGTAAACACACGGAGTACCACCCCAAAGTTCCTAGTTCCTGGGGAAAGTTCCTGCGGTGGAAACGCGGCTTAAGTGGCATGTGTCACAACATTCAGTGCCACTCACAACTGGATATGTCACCGGATGCATCACAACTTCCACCAGCATGTAACAGTGGCATAATATAAGATGTGGAAAAATATAAGATGCCAATGTTGTGCAATGAATACTGCACATGACAGCAACAGCTCACCTGCGAGGCAGTGGTTGTACAAGCTCTGTCATTGGCTGTCATCTTCTTAGTCAGAGTCAAGTGCACATTGTTGGTCATTATTTGCGTGAAATTTAAAATAATCTCAGAATGTTATTTTAGAATGTAGACCAGAATTAAAAGCAGAATTATCTTGAGCTAAGCAATCCCTAAGGAAATGCCCTGGAAAAAAGTGTTTCGGTGTGCAGATATTTCACAGAAGTTAGGTTTTATCCTAATATACTATATGCATGTGAATTTGTATGTGCACGAATTTCTATATTAATTTTGTACTTATGCAACATTTAAACATCAGGTGGATAATAGGGAGCAGACCTGTCCAGTGGAATGAGGACAGATGATTAGGAGTTCACTCTCGTCCGCAGCAGAGTTTTAGAAACATACAGAAAGCAGTGGCAAAGATAGAACTCTTTAAAGGGCTTTAGACAGTGAAAGGAAAGAGATTGGTCTGTAATTTTCGACTGCTGTGGGCTGTATTTCTTTGAGCCTTCTTAAATGTGGAAAGTTGCCATGTTGTTACAGATGTGTTGATAAAGTGACTGAGAGAGCTATAGTTTTGAAAGCATTCTGATTAACATTTTTTCTGCATTGCTTAGTGTCTAACATTTTTTAAATGAAGTCATTGATCTTTTCTTCTACTTAATGCATCCATTCAGCTACAGGTTAGACAGGCAGGGGTGACTATTCAGAGAATTGTGCCAGAGTTACAGACCAGGTGTGGCCAGCTGGATCAATATTTCACCATCCAGAATCCAAAGGTGACTTTCAACGTCTGCAGCATCCGCAAGTTCATTAATAGCCATTTTATTTTGCGGGCAAAAAGAGAAATAATGCCTATGGCTTGGAAAGAGAGACCCATGCTAGAACTGAGAGGTGAGAATTCTCAGCCATTTAATCCTGATTGTTTCTGCTGTTCTGTCAAATATTCTATTTTTTTATCTGTAATATGAGCTGTATGTATATTACTTAAAATTAAAGTGGTATGGAGAACACAATGTGTTTCTTTGTTGGTAGTTTTCTTACCTGTTTCCCGAAGACATCCATGAATGTCTCCTTTGTCTGACACACCCATTTCAGGTCTTGGAGTCTCTATCAATAATGTCCTGAATTAAGTGTGTTAAATTAAAGAGACATACTAAATGTGCACTGCTAGGGGAGCTCCAGGAACAGAGTTAAGAAAGTGTCAGGTTACCTATGTAACCCAAACGGTTCCCTGAGAGGGGTTTACTGCTTCATGGCCCGAGAAACACTCCATCAGATTCTATTGTCTGAAGGAAGGCACTTTCAGGCATGCTCCAAGGTCTGGCAACGCGACGCAGCTTCTTGTCCCCCTCATGGAACCGGGGGTACTTATGTAACCTGAGATGTTCCCTTTCGAATATGAACTTTGAATCGGCTTAATGGAGTTGACGATATGGGAACAACAATACCAACATCGACAAACCAAGGGGAAATCAGAATCAGAATGAGCGTTATTTGCCAAATATGTTTACACTCACACAAGGAATTTGTCTTGGTGACAGGAGCTTCCAGTGCAGAAGAAAGTAGACATGATGCAGACATACATGCTAGTGCAGACTATCAACCAGTGTCAACCAGTCCCTAGTGTCAACCAGTCCCTTCCCTGTTTACTGAACTCAGCCGGATCCCGGCTGTATCCAGATCAGATGGTAGACCTGCACCTGGACCCATCCATCATTACACATCCCTGAAGTGCCAGCCTCATCAGCCCTGTCAAGTCAAGTCAAGTCATCTTCATTTATATAGCGCTTTTAACAATGGATTGTTTCAAAGCAGCTTTACAGAGATAAACATATAATTTAAGGTAACAGATTGTTTTGGCATTATAGCGGTTCTTGAATAATGTTATTTCCAGCTAAAGTTTACTTTGATTGATTCACCTCCGTCGAAATGATCAGACTTTTAAACGCGAACCTGTGATTAACGCTGACGGCGTTCACATGCTCATTCAGAATTGATTCTATAGTTATGTGCTTTTTAAAATATGTGCGCAGGTTTATAGTTCATACAACCCAGCCTAAACAAACTACTTTTCTTGCCTATAAATTTTGATACAGAATTTTTTTTTATTTTATCACTTCGGGGTACGCGAGCCAGAATTCACAACGCTTCATCTGTAGAGTGGGAAAGGGATCCATAGGGAGAGGATAGTGGACACTTCAGCACTGCATTGTCATCGGGTCCAGGCGGATCTCCTTCGTCAGATCTGGACACGGCCTGGATCCGGCAGGCTGCGGGAAAACCTCGGGATAAACAAAACAAAGACACTAATATTAGCGTAGATGCCATTCTTCTTATGATGTAGCGAGTACATCAAGATTTAAGGGAAGTGTTCCCAGTTCCAGCTGACCTAATCTATGCAGCCTAAAATTGAATTTATAGAAGTCTATAGTGTGTTATGTGTATGCTAGGTCAAAGAGATGTGTTTTTAGTCTAGCTTTGAACTGACAGAGTGTGTCTGCTTCCCGGACAATGGTAGGAAGACTGTTCCAAAGTTTTGGTGCTAAATAGGAAAAGGATCTACCGCCTGCAGTCGATTTAGATATTCTAGGTATTATCAACTGGCCGGAATTTTGAGATCGCAATAGACGTGAAGGACTATAATACGTTAAGGAGCTCGCTTAAGTACTGCGGAGCTAAACCATTTAGTGCTTTGTAGGTAATCAACAATATTTTTAAATTTATACAATGTTTAATAGGGAGCCAATGCAGTGTTGACAGAACCGGGCTAATATGGTCATATTTCCTGGTTCTGGTAAGAACTCGAGCTGCGGCGTTTTGAACTAGCTGTAGTTTATTTATTAAGCGTGCAGGGCAACCACCCAGTAGAGCATTACAATGATCTAGCCTTGAGGTCATGAACGCATGGACTGATTGTTCCGCATTTCCCAATGAGAGCATATGGCGTATTTTAGATATATTTTTAAGATGGAAAAATGCAGTTTTACAGATACTAGACACGTGGCTTTCAAAAGAAAGGTTGGTATCAAAGAGCACACCCAGGTTCCTAACCGACGACGAAGACTTGACAGAGCAGCCATCAAGTGTTAGACAGTATTCTGGGTTATTACGTGTGGACGTTTTTTGTCCAATAATTAGAATCTCTGTCTTTTCAGAATTTAGTAGTAGGAAATTACTAGTCATCCAATTTTTTATATCAGCTATGCATTCCGTTAATTTTGTGAATTGGTAAGTTTCGTTGGGTTTTGAAGAAATATACAGCTGAGTATCATCGGCATAACAGTAAAAGCTAACTCCATGTTTCCTAATGATATCTCCTAATGGTAGCATGTACAGAGTGAACAGCAGCGGTCCTAGTACTGAGCCTTGTGGTACGCCATACTGAACTTGTGATCGATAAGACATCTCTTCATTTACTGCTACAAACTGATAACGGTCAGTTAAGTATGATTTAAACCATGCTAGTGCAATTCCACTAATGCCCACATAGTTTTCTAGTCTATTTAAAAGAATGTTGTGGTCAATTGTGTCAAATGCAGCACTAAGATCGAGTAACACTAATAGAGAGATACAACCACGATCGGATGATAAGAGCAAATCATTTGTGACTCTAATGAGAGCGGTCTCAGTACTATGGTACGGTCTAAATCCGGACTGAAAATCCTCGCAGATATCATTTCTTTCTAGAAAGGAACACAGTTGTGAAGATACTGCTTTTTCTAATATCTTTGACAGAAAAGGCAGATTCGAGATCGTCCTGTAATTGACTAATTCTGTAGGATCAAGTTGTGGTTTTTTAACAAGCGGTTTTATCATAGCCAGTTTAAAGGTTTTTGGTACGTATCCTAGAGACAAAGATGAATTAATGATATTAAGAAGAGGATATATGACCTCTGGAAACATCTCTTTCAGTAGCTTAGTCGGTATAGGATCTAACATACAAGTTGTCGATTTAGATGAATTAACGAGTTTGCAGAATTCTTCCTCTCCTATAGCAACAAATGAATAAAATTTTTCCTCAGGGAGACTACAATGCACTTCCTGATGCGATACTGTGGTAGACGGTTGCATAGTTATAATTTTGTCCCTGATATTATCAATCTTATAAGTGAAGAAGTTCATAAAGTCATCACTGCTGTGTTGCTTGGACACTTCTGAGCTTGAAGTTTTCTTTTTCGTTAGTTTAGCCACTGTTTCAAATAAATACCTTGGATTATGTTTATTTTCTTCTAATAGGTTTGAAAAATAAGCAGATCTAGCAGCTTTTAAAGCCTCTCTGTAAGCAATCGAGCTCTCTTTCCACGAAATCCGAAATACCTCTAGTTTAGTTTTCTTCCAGTTGCGCTCCATTTTTCTGGCTGCTCTCTTAAGGGCCCGGGTGTGCTTGCTGTACCACGGCGTTGGGCTATTTTCTTTAATCTTCTTTAAGCGCAACGGAGCAACTGCGTCTAAAGTGCTGGAAAAGAGAGAGTTAAACGTTTCTGTTGCAATATCAAGTTCTTCTAAGCTATCCGGGATGCTGAGATGATGAAACTGATTAGGAAGATTATTGATAAAGCAATCTTTAGTGGCAGAAGTTATAGGTCTAACGTATTTATAACACGGAGTCGGCTTTGCAGCCTTGGCTAAATGTAATTTACATGAGACTAGATAATGATCTGAGATGTCATCGCTCTGCTGCAGAATTTCAACGGCATCAACATCTATTCCATGTGATAATATTAGATCTAGAGTATGATTACGACAATGAGTAGGTCCTGACACGTGTTGTCTAACTCCAATTGAGTTTACAATGTCTTTAAATGCCAATCCCAATGCATCTTTTTCATTATCTACATGTATATTAAAATCACCAACAATTAGTACTTTATCTGCAGCCAATACTAATTCTGATAGAAAGTCCGCAAATTCTTTGATAAAATCTTTATGGTGCCCCGGTGGCCTGTATACAGTAGCCAGCATAATTCTCAAATGTGATTTATCGTTTACACTATATATTTTTACATTAAGCACCAATACTTCAAAAGAAGTATATTTAAAGCTAGATTTCTTAGTGGTTTTGAAAATATTACTATAAATTACAGCAACACCTCCCCCTTTGCCTTTCAGACGAGGTTCATGTTTATAACTGTAATCTTGTGGGGTTGACTCATTTAAAATAATGTAATCGTTTGGTTTTAGCCAGGTTTCTGTCAAACACAGCATATCAAGATTATAATCTGAAATCATATCATTAACTATGAGAGATTTTGAAGTAAGGGATCGAATATTCAGCAACCCAAGCTTTATCATTTGCTCATCTGTATTATATCTGTTTTTTATTTGTTGAACATCAATTAAATTTTTAACCTGACGTTTTTTGGATTTCCAAATTCGGGGAACAGACACAGTCTCTATATGATGACATCTAGGTGAAAGAGACTCTATTGTCACGGTAGACGTATTCTCTGGTCTCTTCTAGTCTCGTGTTTATGTTGTTTTGTGAATGCACGTGTGTGTGGCGTGAATGATTGGCATTCCTGATCCGCTCCAGCTGATCATCATCACGTCACCACCTGCGAGCAATATCAACACCCTATTTATACTTACCGCTGTTTCCTCACCTTTGTCAGATCGTTGTCTTCGTGTGCCTGATGTTCGGTGTTCCTGTGTCCTGTTCCTGCTTGGTGTTCCTGTTCAGCGTTGTCTTCGTCGTCGTCGTGTGGATTTGGGTTGTCGTTTTCACCGTCACCTCTTCACTGCAATTCACTGATCCTGACCATTGAAGTCCCTGCGTCACCATTACCATCACCATCATCGGCTGTACTGTGTGTTCCCTGTGTTTTTCATTAAAAGGAGTTTAACTCGCTTTTGCTTCCTGATTCATTCAGCAGACATGACAGAACGATCTGACCAACAGATGGGAGCAGCGAGTGAACCGCGATCAGCCCTCGAATTCATCCATCATAGTATTCGGCGCATGGACGCACAAGAGAGAGAGATCGGCGGCACGGGACGCGCAGTACAAGCCTTGGTGACGCAGGTGTCCGAGCTCACCCAGCAGATCCAACGCATGCGTGTTCCCACCGCGCCGCCCACACCAGCCGTTCCCCCCACACCACCAGCGAGTTCACCCCAGGCAGAACCGCGCCTACCAGTACCGGAGGCTTATGGGGGAGACCCATCACACTGCAGAGCTTTCATCACACGCTGTTCCATGCACTTCGCATTACAGCCCCGCACTTTCAATTCTGAAGAAGCCAAGGTGGCGTTCACACTGACGTTACTCACGGGGAAAGCAGCGTTATGGGGAACGGCGGTGTGGGAGAACCAAAACCAATGCTGTGCCTCGTTCCAGACCCTCGCCGCCGAAATGAGGAAGGTCTTTGACCGGGCTGCAGCGGGACGAGAGGCAGCCAGAACGTTGGCTGAACTGAGGCAAGGAAGAAGATCGGTCTCAGATTACTCCATTGAGTTTCGGACTTTGGCGGCGGAGTGCGGATGGAACGAGGAGGCGCAGTGGGACACGTTCCTGCATGGGTTGGCTGACCACGTCCAGAAGGAGATCTACGCCCTGGACCTACCCACCACTCTCAATGGACTTATTGACTTGGCTTTGCGGGTGGACGCTCGGCTATCCAGAGTGGAACGTCGAGCACAGTCCACCCGCACCTCCGGGGATAACAACAACCCACGGTCCAGTGGCAGGGACGTGGTCAGCCCCAACTTCGATCCCGAGCCCATGCAGGTGGGTCGAGCTCGGCTTTCCCGGGAGGAGAAGGAGAGGCGGAGGTCCCAGGGCCTTTGTCTTTACTGTGGAGGATCGGGACATTTTGCATTCAGCTGTCCAGTAAAAGGCCCAGCCCGGTAGTAAACTTGAGGCTACTATCGGGTGGGATCTCCGCCAGGAAGACCTCATCAGCTGTTACATCTACCTCCACACTTCTCCCGGTAAGACTAAGATGGTCAGTCCACCAACACGACTGTCACGCACTGTTGGATTCCGGGGCTGAAGGTAATTTTATGGACTACAGTTTCGCTCAAAGATTTCATATTCCATGTAAACCCCTCACTCACAGGATTTCAGTGCACGCACTAAATGGACAAGAACTACCCAATATTTCCCTCTCCACTGAAGACCTCACACTCATCACTTCTGGCAACCACTCCGAGACTATTTCATTTTATGTTCTGGACTCACCATTGGCACCCGTCGTCCTTGGACACCCTTGGCTTATTCAACACAACCCCCGAGTAGACTGGCATCATAGATCAGTGCTGGAGTGGAGCAAGGAGTGCCATAAGTCTTGTCTCGTGTCTGCCTGTTCGTCTGTGCCTGTGTCTGTGTTACAGGAGGAAGCAGGGGATCTGTCTAACGTACCCGAAGAGTACCTGGACCTGAAGGAGGTGTTCAGTAAGTCTCGTGCTGCTTCTCTACCTCCGCATCGTCCCTATGACTGTGCTATAGATTTACTGCCAGGTAAGTCTCCGCCTAAGGGCAAGTTGTATTCACTCTCGATTCCTGAGAGAGAGGCTATGGAGAAATATATTTCTGATTCTCTAGCAACCAAGTTCATTCGCCCTTCCTCTTCTCCAGCGGGGGCGGGGTTCTTTTTTGTGGGAAAGAAGGATGGTTCTCTGCGACCTTGTATTGATTACCGAGGGTTGAACATCATCACGGTAAAGAATACTTATCCTTTGCCGTTGATGTCTTCAGCTTTCGAGAGGTTGCAGGGAGCTTCCATTTTCACAAAATTGGATTTGCGTAACGCTTATCATTTGGTTCGCATTAGGGAGGGGGATGAATGGAAAACTGCTTTTAACACCCCTAGGGGGCACTTTGAATATTTGGTCATGCCGTTCGGGCTGTCCAACTCCCCAGCAGTTTTCCAGGCGTTGGTCAATGACGTGTTGCGAGACATGATCGATCAGTTCATATATGTTTACCTGGATGACATATTGATTTTTTCCTCGTCTCTCCAGGAACATGTGCAACACGTTCGACGAGTGCTTCAGAGGTTGCTAGAGAATGGGCTTTTTGTCAAGGCGGAGAAATGCGATTTTCATGCACAGTCTGTTCCTTTTTTAGGTTACATTGTGTCGTCTGAGGGAATGCGGATGGACCCTGAGAAGATCAAGGCTGTGGTGGAGTGGCCAAGTCCAGATTCCCGCAAGGCCCTGGAGAGGTTTCTGGGGTTCGCCAACTTCTACCGGCGTTTTATTCGCAATTACAGCCAACTAGTCGCACCTCTGACTGCCTTGACCTCCCCCAGAACGACGTTCAGGTGGTCGGACACAGCCGAGGCTGTGTTCGTCAAACTGAAAGGCCGCTTCGTTTCAGCCCCCATTCTTGTCGCCCCTGATTCCACACGTCAGTTCATGGTGGAGGTCGACGCGTCAGAGGTGGGAGTAGGGGCAGTGTTGTCCCAACGTTCTCCCACAGACGACAAGATGCATCCTTGCGCGTTTTTTTCCCATCGACTGTCACCTACCGAACGTAATTACGACATTGGTAACAGAGAGTTGTTGGCAGTTAAGTTAGCTTTGGAGGAATGGCGCCACTGGTTAGAAGGGTCAGGGGTACCTTTTATCGTCTGGACCGATCATAAGAATCTGGAATACATTAGGACTGCCAAAAGATTGAAACTCCAGGCAGGCTCGGTGGGCTCTATTTTTCGGTCGTTTCGATTTTTCTCTGACGTATCGTCCGGGTTCCAAGAACATCAAACCCGACGCCTTATCTCGTATCTTTGATTTTTCCGAACGCCCGTCTACTCCCGAGTGCATTTTGCCCGAAACTCTATTCGTTTCAACACTCACATGGGAGGTCGAATCGAGGGTCGTTAAGGCCTTGGAAGGGGTAACGCCTCCGCCCGGTTGCCCACCGAATCGATTGTTTGTGCCGGAGGGATTACGGTCTGACGTTATTCAGTGGGGTCATAGCTCCAACGTGGCTTGCCATCCAGGAGTTAATCGGACTAGATTTTTAGTCAAGCAACGATTTTGGTGGCCACGTATGGCTCAAGACATTCACAATTTTGTTTTGGCTTGTTCAGTTTGTGCCACTGGTAAAACTTCCAATCGACCTCCAGACGGGTTACTTCAGCCACTGCCGGTGCCTTCGAGACCTTGGTCCCATATCGCTCTAGATTTCATTACCGCCCTCCCACCCTCTCAGGGTAACACAGTGGTTTTAACTGTGGTGGACCGGTTCTCGAAGGCGGCCCATTTCATTCCCTTACCCAAATTACCGTCAGCTAAGGAGACAGCAGTGACAGTCGTAGATCATGTCTTTCGGTTACATGGCCTCCCGACAGACGTGGTTTCTGACAGAGGTCCCCAATTTGTGTCCAAATTTTGGCAAGAGTTTTGTAGATTACTGGGGGCGACGGTTAGTTTCTCCTCTGGGTTTCATCCCCAGAGCAATGGTCAAACCGAGAGAGCCAACCAGGATTTGGAGAGAATGTTGCGATGTTTAGTCTCCAAGAATCCTTCCTCGTGGAGTCAACAACTCTCTATGGTGGAGTACACACACAACTCATTACCAGTGTCGGCTACGGGCCTTTCTCCGTTTGAGTGTAGTGTAGGTTACCAGCCACCAATTTTTCCCAGTCTGGAATCCGAGGTTGCGGTTCCCTCCGCTCACGCCTTTGTCCAGAGGTGTCACCGCACTTGGACTAGAGCCCGTGAGACTCTACTCCAAGTGGGGGCGCGCACCAAGGCCAAGGCCGATCGCCACAGGTCAAGGCCTCCCGTATACGACGTCGGTCAAAAAGTGTGGCTTTCTACTAAGAATATTCCTCTTCGCTCCGTTTCTAATAAGCTCGCACCCAAATTCATTGGCCCGTTCACTGTCACCAAGATCCTTAGTCCGGTGGCAGTCCGCCTCAAATTACCTCCCGCGTACAGGAGGGTTCATTCCGTGTTCCATGTATCCAAGATTAAGCCCGTTTTTCATTCACTCATTAATCCGCCTGCCCCGGTTCCTCCCCCACCGCGACTCGTAGATGGGGAGACCACATATTCGGTTAATCGAATTCTGGACTCTAGGCGGAGGGGACGCGGATTTCAGTACTTGGTGGACTGGGAAGGTTACGGTCCGGAGGAGAGAAGTTGGGTTCCTGCTAGAGACATCCTGGATCACACCCTTATCGATGATTTCAATCGACAGGTAAGGGAGTCTGGGAACGCCAGGAGGCATTCCTAGAGGGAGGGGTACTGTCACGGTAGACGTATTCTCTGGTCTCTTCTAGTCTCGTGTTTATGTTGTTTTGTGAATGCACGTGTGTGTGGCGTGAATGATTGGCATTCCTGATCCGCTCCAGCTGATCATCATCACGTCACCACCTGCGAGCAATATCAACACCCTATTTATACTTACCGCTGTTTCCTCACCTTTGTCAGATCGTTGTCTTCGTGTCCCTGATGTTCGGTGTTCCTGTGTCCTGTTCCTGCTTGGTGTTCCTGTTCAGCGTTGTCTTCGTCGTCGTCGTGTGGATTTGGGTTGTCGTTTTCACCGTCACCTCTTCACTGCACTTCACTGATCCTGACCATCGAAGTCCCTGCGTCACCATTACCATCACCATCATCGGCTGTACTGTGTGTTCCCTGTGTTTTTCATTAAAAGGAGTTTAACTCGCTTTTGCTTCCTGATTCATTCAGCAGACATGACATCTATGTGATGGGATTTATCTGACCTTGGTGACGTGAGGCCGCTAGCAGACGGTCGGTTTAGCCAGTCTGTCTGCTTCCTGACCTGAGCCCCAGATTGTCATGTTTTATCTCTAAGACTATGAGCCAAATTACTAGAGAGAAGAGCAGCACCAGCCCAGGAGGGATGGATACCATCTCTTTTCAACAGATCAGGCTTGCCCCAAAAACTTTTCCAATTGTCTATGAATTTTATATTATTCTGCGGACACCACTTCGACAGCCAACCGTTCAGTGAGGCCAATCGGCTAACTATCTCATCACTCCTGCGTACAGGAAGGGGGCCAGAGTAAATTACAGTGCCTGACATCGTACTTGCGAGTTCACACACCTCTTTAATATTAATTTTGGTGATCTCCGACTGGTGGAGTCGAACATCATTAGTGCCGACATGAATAATGATCTTAGAGAATTTACGATTAGCATTAGCCAGCACTTTTAAATTTGCTTTGATGTCAGGCTCCCGGCAAACATGTGACTATGGTGGCTGGTGTCTCTATTTTCACGTTCCGTGTGATCGAATCACCAATTACCAGGGCACAATCAACAGAATTCTCAGTGGGTGTTTCACTGAGTGGGGCAAATCGGTTTGTTATGGGAATCGGAACGGAAGAGTGGTTCTTTGATCCGCGACTAGAACGATCTCTCACGGTCACCCATCTGCCCTGCTGCACGGGCTCTACTTCAGCCGGAACCGAATCATGTAAAGAGTTCACTATGCTAGGCGCATCCAAAACACTATCTAAAGATCTAGCATTCTTACCATCCTCAATTAAAGTTTGGATGCGTGTCTCTAGTTCTGAAATCTTCTCCGTCAGCCTGACTGTCTCCTTGCATTTATCACATATAAATCCTATATTGCCATCGGAGAAGGCTATACTAAACATATGACATGTGACACAGGTGACAATAACAGGACAAGAAGACATTACTCACCGTGTTTGTTGACTGATTTCTTACTTACCTGGACTTTATGAACTCAAAGGCGCGGGCGCGCAAGAGAAAATAAATATATAAATTAGCGCACGGGTGGCGCGTTAGCAGGCTAACGTTAGCGAGTTAACGTTACTAGCGTGCTGTGTTAACAATAACGGAAGCTAGAGATGTAAGGTTAATCTGAGATGTTGGGTAAGCTGTATTTAGTAGAATAAACAACTAGATAGTAAATGATGGCTCAAAACATAAAGAAATACGAGGCTCAGGCGGAGCTTACAGCCTCGAAGCAAACAAACACACAGCAGGCAGCGAGGCAGACAGGAGCAATCGATCAGCGATCAGACAGGAGCAATCGATCAGATTACCTCCCACCTTCTCGAAGGCCTCATCGACACGACAGCCTTTGGCACTGATCCTCAACAAACTCGTCTCCATACCGGAATGATGACTCCGACTTCCAACCAGATGGAACTCATATTCATATTCATATTATTATTCATTCTTTATTGTCCTCAATAGAGGAAATTTGTTTCCACAGTCTGTACCAGGAGCAACATTCAACACTCATAACATACACATATACACATTGTACACATAAATTAGGCTTTCTGTGAATTCAACGCTCTTATGGCTGAAATTACAAAGCTCCTCCCTAGCCGTGATTTTTTATGGGGTAGCTGTCTATATCTACGACCTGAGGGAAGAAGGGTGAAACATGAGTTAAGCTGGTGGCTCTGATTTTTTATGATGGTGTTTGCTCTGCGAATGATAGCAGTGTCAATGAGAGCCGGCAAATTGGGTGTGGGACGGCCTATTATTTTTGAGGAAGTGTTAGTGATTTTAAGAAGCTTGTTTCTATCAGTGAGTGAAAGCATAGTGGAATAGCAGGTGGCACAGTACAGAAGAACGGGTTCAATGATACTACGGTACAAAAGGAGAAGGAAATGTGGTTTTACTGAGAGAGTCCTGAGTTTTCGTATGACAAACAGTCTCTGTTGGCAGCGCCTGTGAATGTCTATGGTTTGATGGCGAAAATTCAGTTTATTGTCCAGAATAATGCCAAGATACCTGAAGCTGTCAACAATGTCTACTGACTGGCCACTGATGGAGATCTGGCAATGAGCAGTTTTGACGTGTGTCCAAGATAAGTTCCTTTGTTTTAGTGGTATTAAGAAGAAGATGACTGTCTGTACACCATTGGGTGAAATGGGCAACAGATTGGTGATATGCTGTGACTGATTCCGTGCCAGTGAGGAGGGCGAGTATGGCTGTGTCATCTGAGTATTTGAAATACTTTGTGATGTCGGAAGGGCTACGGCAGTCGTCAGTATATAGTGTGTATAGGAAAGGGCTGAGGACACACACTTGAGGGGCTCCAGTGTTGACAGTAATGGTGGGGGAACCAGTCCCTAGATGAACTGGATTCATATTTTGAATGTTCTGATCCAATCTGACTTCTGACATGTAATGCTGCCTGGATTATAATCATACACTGTTCGCTTGTTGGCCAGAGGAGAACTGGCCCCCGACTGAGCCTAGGTTTTTTTCTGTCACCTGATGGAGTTTTGGTTCCTTGCCACTGTTGCCTTGGCTTTTGGCTTGCTTAGTTGGGGACATTTAATATTCAACAAAATTATTAATCTGCCTTAAGGTGGACGATGACACAATTTTCTTCTAGAAACAAACTTTGTTGTATTATTTTCATGTTATCACTGTGAAGCTGCTTTGATAAAGGTGACTTGACTTGCAGACATACATAGGAATTACACAGTCGAAATAAAATATAACAATAATATAAGAAACAAATAATGAGATATACAGCAGTAGAAAGAAAAAGAAAGAAAAAAGAAAAAAATACATTAATGAATGTACAGATATGTTATTTACAAGTGAACAGTTTATGATGTAATTTACAGATGTAAAATTGTAGATGTTATGTACAAATGTGCAGTTATGGTAGACCATGTACAGTTATGAGAGTTTTAATTGTTCAGGCTGAATGTAGCCTGTGTGAAAGTAACTGTTCTTGTGCCTGCTGTTCTGATGCTCGGTGCTCTGTAGCACCGGCCAGAGGGCAATAGTTCAAAAAGAGACTGGGCTGGGTGTGTGGGGTCCAAATTGATTTTCTTAGCCCTTTTTCCCACTTTGCAGGTGTAAAGATTTTGGAGGGCCGGCAGGGAGGAACCAATAATCTTCTCAGCCATCCTGACTGTCCGTTGTAGTCTCCTGATGTCTGAACCAAACCAGACAGTTATTGATGAGCACAGGACAGACTCGATTATGGCAGAGTAAAACTGTTTCAGCAGCTCCTGGGGCAGGTTGAACTTCCGCAGCTGGTGAAGGAAGTACAACCTCTGCATGTGAGTGTCCCACTTCGGGTCCTGAGAGATGGTGGTGCCCAAGAACCTGAATGACTCCACTGCTCCCACAGTGCTGTTCATGATGATGAGTTGGGGGAATTCAGGGGGATTTATCCTGAAGTCCACTATCATCTCCACTGTTTTGAGCGTGTTCAGCTCAAGGTTGTTATGACTGCACCAGACAGCCAGATGTTCAACCTCCAGTCTATAAGCAGACTCGTCATCGTTTTGGATGAGGCCGATGACTGTTGTGTCATCTGCAAATTTCAGGAGCTTGACAGATGGGTCTTTGGAGGTGCAGTCATTTGTGTACAGGGAGAAGAGCAGCAGGGAGAGGATGCAACCCTCAGGAGCACCAGTGCTGATAGTGAGGGTGTCACGGAAACACACACAGGGGACAGAAGATCCAATTGCAGTATGTTTATTAATAGGGTAATCCAAACTCGTAGTCATTCAGGCAGGGGTCCAAATCCAATAAGGCAATCCACAAGACAAAAACTAGAAACGGGCAGATACTGAACTAGGAAGTGTGGTGACATCAAACAACGACTCCGTACACATACTAACACAGACAGGGAATATATACACATATCTAACAAGACTAATACAGAACAGCTGGGAACAATGATTACGGGGAACAGCTGAGTGCAATGAACTGATGAGTGACAGTGACAGACAGAATGCTGGGAATTGAAGTCAATGTGAAGGACACCGTGAAAACGAGGACCTCTAGTGATAAACAAGGGAACACAACCAGACACTGTGACATAACCCCCCCTCTACGGAGCGGCTACCAGACGCTCCACGACAACACACAAAAACACGACACAAGAGTTCAGGAGGGAGGTGGAATGGTGGAGGATCAGGGGGAGGGATGGTGGGCCAGGTCCGTGAAGGGAGACAGGAACACTGGGTGAGGGCTTAACCGGGGAGCAGAGCAAAAGAGAGAGTCCATCGGGCGTCCAAGGCGAAACAGAGAGTCCGTCGGGTGGCCAGGAGGAAACACAGAGTCCGTCGGGCGGCCAGGGGGAAACACAGAGTCCCTCGGGCGGCCAGGGCGGTGAAGACCCCTCGTACGGCCAGGGCGGTGAAGACCCCTCGGGCGGCCAGGGCGGTGAAGACCCCTCGGGCGGCCAGGGCGGTGAAGACCCCTCGGGCGGCCAGGGCGGTGAAGACCCCTCGGGCGGCCAGGGCGGTGAAGACCCCTCGGGCGGCCAGGGCGGTGAAGACCCCTCGGGCGGCCAGGGCGGTGAAGACCCCTCGGGCGGCCAGGGCGGTGAAGACCCCTCGGCGGCCAGGGCGGTGAAGACCCGTCGGGCGGCCAGGGCGGTGAAGACCCCTCGGGCGGCCAGGGCGGTGAAGACCCCTCGGGCGGCCAGGGCGGTGATGCCCTCTCGGGAACAGACACCGGCTCGGGAACAGACACAAGAACTGTAACAGCCACAAGAACAGACACAAACACAGGAACAAACACTGGCTCTGGCGCTGGAACAGGCACTGGCTCTGGAACAGACATTGGCTCCAGCTCTGGAACGGGCATTGGCTCTGCCTCCGGCTCTGGAACGGGCCCTGGCTCTGCCTCCGGCTCTGGAACGGCCCCTGGCTCTGTCTCCGGCTCTGGAACGGCAGACACTGGCTCCGGCTCTGGAACAGCAGACACTGGCTCCGGCTCTGGAACAGCAGACACTGGCTCCGGCTCTGGAACAGCAGACACTGACTCCGGCTCTGGAACAGCAGACACTGGCTCCGGCCCTGGAACAGACACTGGCATGTCCAAGATCCAAGCCAGACGCTCCAGATAGTCCAGGTCCATGAAGGCAGACGGCACTGGCCTTGCCTCCGGCTCTGGAACGGGTACTGGCTCTGCCTCCGGCTCTGGAACAGGCAATGGCTCTGCCTCCGGCTCTGGAACGGGCACTGGCTCCGGCTCTGGAACAGCAGACACTGGCTCCGGCTCTGGAACAGGAGACACGGGCATGTCCAGGATCCGAGCCAGACGATCCAGATAGTCCAGGTCCATGAAGGCAGACGTGACGTGAACAGTCTCTGGCTGGGCAGACGTGACGTGAACAGTCTCTGGCTGGGCAGACGTGACGTGAACAGTCTCTGGCTGGGCAGACGTGACGTGAACAGTCTCTGGCTGGGCAGACGTGACGTGAACAGTCTCTTAAAAAATTCCCTTCTCTCCCGCTCGGTGGCTGGGGAAGAGATATTAAAAAACATACTGGATCTGAGATGACGGAGTCGTTCTGTCACGGAAACACACACAGGGGACAGAAGATCCAATTGCAGTATGTTTATTAATAGGGTAATCCAAACTCGTAGTCATTCAGGCAGGGGTCCAAATCCAATAAGGCAATCCACAAGACAAAAACTAGAAACGGGCAGATACTGAACTAGGAAGTGTGGTGACATCAAACAACGACTCCGTACACATACTAACACAGACAGGGAATATATACACATATCTAACAAGACTAACACAGAACAGCTGGGAACAATGATTACGGGAAACAGCTGAGTGCAATGAACTGATGAGTGACAGTGACAGACAGAATGCTGGGAATTGAAGTCAATGTGAAGGACACCGTGAAAACGAGGACCTCTAGTGATAAACAAGGGAACACAACCAGAGACTGTGACAGAGGGTCCTGGATGCAGCCTCCTTACTGCGCCCACCTAAGCAGACCAAGAGTTGGGTGGATTCACGCCACTGGCCTAAGTGGTAGAAGTTAATCCTAAGGGCCCGGATTGAACATAAAAAATGCAATCTTTCTTGCTCCAGCGACTCATGAGGCCCTTGGCCAGTTGCAGAAGGCACCTTTGGGGCATAATCCGGCCTATGGGTGTAATAGACTAGTCAAGGGGAAAAGTCTAAACAGGAGGAGGCTACTGACAGTGCCTGAAAATCTCCTACTCTTTTGAGCAAAGTCAGTGCTAACAAAAGAGACACTTTAAAAGTCAGTCCCTTTTGAGGCTGACTGTAGGGGCTCAAATGAATGCAAGTAAAGTCAAGTCACCTTTATTCAGTTCCGTTGTATTAATTTCATCTATGAAGCAGTCCTGCAAAAAAATTATGTCATCGTCCAGCTCAGGTCAGTTCTCATACAGCAGCATCAGTACAGTTTAGGGGTGGAACGGTACATGTATTCGTATTGAACCGAAACGGTACGGGCGTCACGGTTCGGTGCACGAATTTACACGGAGAATACACGGTATAAAAATAAATAAAACTCGCGTGCAAATTAATTAATGTAATGCGGAACTACTGTCAGAGACGCGGGTTCTTTAGGGACACATAATCTGTACCATCGGCTTAGCTCTGAACACGCGTTCGCTTCAATCGTTGGCTTTATACGCGCGTCCTATTCGCTTTGGGCTAGCGTCGAACTAGACGCGATAGACGCGAATTTGACGCTCTATTCGCGTTTGGTGTGACCGCATAATGAACAGGCTGCGATGTCAAGATTGCAATGTTGGAGTGTGTGTGTGTGTGTGTGAGAGAGAGAGAGAGAGAGAGAGAGAGAGAGAGGCGCGCGGGCGCGATCGAACAGTGGAAACATAAAAAACATACTCCATCATTTTGTTCATACAGATCATTAAACCTGCAAAGTGTTTACTTATATTTGTGTACACTCGCAATAAAACACAACATCGTACTTTTGTCACACTGTAAACTCTTGTCAAACTGTAACCTACAACTTTCACCCAACCAAAACACACACACACACACACACTGTTTTAAAAGCAAAACATATTTATCCAACTCCATTTCTAAACAGTCTGTGGGTCCCATCTTTTGGACATTCATCATATTGCATTGGTTTTCATTTCTTGTCCTCGGAGGGGCACTAATCTTACACATTCTACATTGATTAAAAAAAGAAAATCGGATGTGTTTTTAATGGTAGTATTATTTTATACAGGAATCAATTATTTATAATTCAGATGAGAATAATGTTACATTGATAATTAATAATGTTAATTAAAATTAAGGAAAACAAATATATTGATCTGAAATATAGCTAAATAAATTTAAATTAATTCAGGTACAATTACCAAACATATCGCAAGGTCTTTTTGTCTTTTTATTAATTTAATTAATAAACTAATTATATAAAACTATTGTCAGTGCACTACAAATAAACTGGTTCTATGCCTTTATTAATAAAACTTATTTAAAAAATACAATGCCTTCTGCATTTGCTTTTCCCTCCATTGTACCGAAATCGTACAGAACCGTGATGTCTGAACCGAGGTATGAACCGAACCGTGACTTCTGTGTACCGTTCCACCCCTAGTACAGTCACATCGATAATATTGTTGAATATTAAGTGTTCTCAACTAAGCAAGCCAGAAGAGGCAATGGCAAGGAATCCAAACCCAATCAGGTGACTGAATGGAGAAAAAAACTAGGGAGAAACGAGAAACAAGCCCTGATAAACCTTTTAAAGACTACTGAAAGATCCCAGGAAAGGACTTACGGCCTGCAGATAGGCTTCAGCCGACTGGCACTGCGCAAAAAGCAGGAGATGTCTCCCAATAGAAACTCCATCAATAGGTATATGCATAGTCGAGAGCTTCCACTTCATAGCATACAGCTTCCTCATGGAGGGAGCTCTAGAACTTAAAATTGTCTCAACAATCTCAATTGAAAGACCAGAATCTATTAGCTGGTACCCCTCAGGGATCAGACCCGAAGTTTCCAGAGCTCCTATTGGTGGTGATATATTGACCCCTGCACTTGAGAAAGAAAGTCCCTTCATCCAAAAATGAATCCTTGCTAGAATTCCCGGAAGCAGAGCTATCAGAGGAAAGGCAAACCTGAGAAACCTGAGAAACTTCCTGTGTTCTGGCAATATCTCAATGTGGAAGTATGCGTCCTTCAAATCTATCATCACAAACCAATCCTTGGTTAGAATTACTCTCAGGAAAAAAAAGGTATGAAAACTGTCACTGGGGCAGTGTACCTTTTCAAAAGGTACACTTTTGTCCCTTTTAGGTACAAATATGTACATTTTAGGTACTAATAGGTAGCCTGATGAAGGTCGTGAGACCGAAACGTTGCTAATAAAACAATTTTTATATTACTTGCAAGTACTGATAGTGTGCGGGAGTTCCTTATTTGCTGATTTGTTGACCTACCTATTTGGTCTTTTTTTTCTACGCACCTATCACCTGCAGGTGTGCGAAGGTGTTTGTTAATTAGGTACTAATATGTACCATTAAGGTACCAATATGCACCCTTTAGTTACAAAAGTGTACCTTTTGAAAAGGTACAGCCCCAGTGGCAGCTTTCGTACCTTTTTTTCTAAGAGTGTACGATAAGTTTCAGCGTTAACATCTTGAACCTGTATGTCCACAGAGTAGGGATCAAGCAACTCAGATCTAAAAAGGGACGCAACCCCCGTTCTTCTTAGGAACCAGGAATTAGCTAATGTAAAATCCTGATTCTCTGTCGGGAAGAGGTATAGATGTTCGATGGCCCCTTTGGCCAAGAGAGACTGAAGTTCCAAGTACATAATATCTCTTTGAGGGCTGTACACCAGTAAAACAAGGTGTACGTGAGGCAAACTGGATCCTGTAACTCTTTTCTTTTGAGAACCCATTGAGATACATTCGGCAGAAGTCAACACGCTGCCAAATTATCTAAAAGCGGTATCAACCTTTCGATAACCGGAAGAGATGGTCTGTTCGCTTTCCTGTAACAGCCTGCTGGGATTGAACAATCCAAAAGGTAGCACTGACCCCTTTTCTCTTTTGGCACATGATGGCATGGTGTGGACCAACTCGCCTCAGGGAAGAGAAGTGACATCCTCAAGACAAAGAAGCTGATGGGGTGTTTCTCAGGCATCTATATATAGTCTCAGTGACATGCTATGCAGACACCAGCTTCAGACACCGGCTCACACAGAACCATTCCCATAATGTCAACACCATGACGCAGTGTCAAAGTTCCTATTCGAAACTTATAATAATAGCATAGATGTATTTTTGACCAAATCTGTATACTTGATTATTTTATCTTATATTTAGATTTATTATCCAGGCTTATATAACTTTGAAAAATGTTAATTAATAGAATTATCAGAATTATTAGAATTAATTTCTGCATTCATTAATTCAGATTTCCCCCTTTTTCATCTCCTTATGTCCACCTCACACTCTTTTGTACCTTTAGGGAATATCAAATTAACCTCTCTAATGACTGTGGTTTAGTAACTTAATCACACTAAAATGTGGTGTATTTAACATATGTAACATTCTCTGCATCCCTAAATGCATTTCCCTCTATACCTCTTTCCTAATATTTTTCTTACTTCCTTCTCCCAGGACAAATGATATGGATGCCTCTGTTGCGTTGCATGCTGTACCTCGCTTCGCCCTTACTTCGCAGCTTGCAGGAGCTGGAGGAGCACTGCATGCACCTCTCTGATATTGCTCCACATGACGCTACACGTGATCTGATCCTGCTTAACCAGCAGCGTCTAGCGGAGATGGAGCTCTCCAACCAGCTAGAACGGAAAAAGGAAGAGCTGCATCATCTCTCAAAACACCTTGAGGAAGAAAGACAGAAGACAGAAAATCTACTCTATGCCATGCTGCCTAAACATGTTGCCAACCAGCTAAAAGAGGGCAAGAGAGTGGAGGCAGGTGAATCAAATGGAGGGGTGGATGGTTAGGCAAGCAGAGAATGCAGTGAGTAAGGTTTCAGTAGAAGGGGTGAGACAATAGAAGTGTCTCCCACAATGTACCTCTTTAGTATTTTCGATTAAAAGCTAGGCAGTCATTCCATTTAAATTATCAGTTTTAAGGTGCTAGGTTCTCATTTGATTCATTAATTTATCATTCAGTAATTACACAACCATCTCTCAAATTGCCCAAAATTAACTCCCTGCATAGACTGTCAGAATAAAAAGTACAAATGCATAGTGAGTTTCAACATTTGTGTCTGAAAGCAGTGGCGGCTCCTGCAAAATCTCTCAGGGGGGGCAAATGTTTGGATGATAAGGTCCACCCATGCAATGAATAAATTAACAGCTTAAGCATGTAAAGGCAACTTCACTACTTTAATATTAATGAAAAATAATGACTCTTACAATAAATCTCATTGTTTGTTTCTATACTCACTATTATTACACTGCTTACATCACTCGCTTAATACACTGCGTTCGCCATGACGTTGTTCAAGTTCAACTGGTCTCCACTGTGCCAACAATCTCTCTCGCTCTCGTTTTCGTTCTCTTTTTTATTTTTATTTTTTTAATCATATTTGATAAAGATATTAAAGTAGTGTTTCATTTTTTCTTGTTGTTCAAATTCGAAATTGTTTTCAAATATTATTTGTCACTTAATCTTAAAGATTTTTAATAGTGTATGTTTGTTCCCACCAATCGCTGCACAAGTTAAGGATACGTATGATGTAAGCATGTTAGTGAGAGCCCTCCCGGAACCCATAGAGAATGCATTGCAGTGCCTCCAGTTCGAAAAAAAAACATCTTTGAATGTAAGTCTATGGGAACACCATAGTGTTCCCATAGACTATGGTAGAGTGAAATCCTCAGCCAGAGTGAAATCGCCCAAAAAGAGGCGGTACTCCACAGAACGTGACATGACGCTGATTGGACTAAATCCAGACAGTGACGGCTAGCGTAACTCTGTGGTTGAATGAGATTGTGAATGTAATTGAAAAAGTCCCTTTCATTCACACTTTGGTGGTGCGTCGCCCAATCGCCCTAATGAAGAAACCGCCCCTGTTTGAAAGTGCAACTGGGTGACAAGAGAAAGAGGGGAACAGGATCAGGAAAGGATCTCGAGCTGTGACTTGTTGCGCTGCCGTGGCATATGATGGACTTATTGTTCATTGAGATTTTATTATATATGATAGAATAAGTTGGTAAAATTTGGGTAATATTGTTATAACATTTCATTATTGCAGATTTGTAATTAGTTTTTTTTAATCAGTAAAAAGCAGAATAATTAAACACGGTTGACAAGAAACCATTGACAAGAAAAATAATATTATGAGATTATAAAAAAAATAATTGACAACCATCATATTTTATGTTTAACATGTTTAACAAAGCCAAATCGAAATGTACCCTCATATATTTATTTAACTACCCCTTACGGTAATCTCGCCCCTGGGGACATCTTTGGATCAGGATTGATTCTACTATATGCATTTACTGGAACTAATTCAGCCCATGTTGGACAGAATGCATCACGAGGTCTTCAAATACCTTTCTATGACATGTTATAAAACAATTATTACTCTACTGTTGGGGACCAGGATGCAAAGATCAGAAACGCCATCTACAGGGGCTCTATGAACTTACTTATGGTGTCTGCTGAGATCACTTATGTCACAGTACAGTCTAGAGTGTGTAGTTAAAGCTCCAGTAGGTAACTTTTGAAAACATGTATTTGCTAAAACTGTCATTATGTCCTGACAGTAGAATATGAGACAGATAATCTGTGTAAAAATCAAGCTTCTCTGGCTCCTCCCAGTGGTCCTATTGCCATTTGCAAGAAATACACGCTCCCGGTCAGAAACAACCAATGAGAGCCAGGAGGAATGTCTTAGCACTGTCAATCACGCTCGTGTACGCGCTGATCACACCCCTCTCTTGCACAGCGCGAGCGCCGGAGCGCGAGCTGTGCTTATGACGGAGAAACAACCTAAACTGCCAATTCTCCAGTGACACCTGTTCATAAAACAAAGAGGTAAAAGGAAAAAGACTGATGACGATAAACAACCGAAAAAGAAAGAATTACACAGAGCCCATTGACTCGGTGTCAAAACTCTAGCCGCATAACATGTAGATAAAATGTCACGCACTCTGCTAAGCAACAATTGAAACCTGCTAATTCACTGGCTTGTCATGTTGCTGAAATAATGTACTAGCACACCTTATCTAGCATTATATATCGCTAGAATAATTACTTACATGCTGTAACGTTAGTTACCGTTATATTAACGTTATCTTACTAGCTATTTATAACTTATAGAAAGCGTGCAACGTTATAAAGTTACATGTAGGCTATTGGAAAATACATAATGATTTGAGGACCAAGTTTGTAGTCAAAGTATGGGCAGGCCATAGTCAATGTAAAGCATATTATTGACGTTTAGTCCCTATTAGTGAATGTGCCATATAACTTTTTTCCCGCCGTCATCGGTGGCCCTGTTTACTAGCCTGCGCGTTCACGTCAGGCTCCGCTGTGGAGGACGAGCTGTGGAGGGAGGGCTGTAGCGCAGCAGAGAGCAAGGGGGTGGGACCTGGAAGTTGTGCTTGTTCAAATTTTCAGGCTAAGTCAACGTTTTCTCAAGACTCCCTACTGCAGCTTCAAGGGCATGGGTCTACTTACAGCTTTTATTGAGACAGGAAGATGATCTAAAAATAAAAGAATCAAACAACCCAATGGGGAAATCGCAAACATGACAGCAGTATGTGAATGTATTGTTGTGAATCGTTCTTAGTTCCCTGTCCCACAGTTCAACAAGAAACAGAAATAAAAATGATTTATGTACTGACAGATTTTTATGACAAAACTAAATAGAGAGTTCACCTGGTGAAATTTGTGTATGTGTTCTGTGAGGTAGAGCTCTCTCAAGTGTCCTCATTCATTAGCTTGGTGTAGATACTCCTTAGTCTCTCTTTGTTGGTTCTCTGGATCTGGTAGCACTTCCCTGATAGGAGCAGTGAGAAGAGTTTGTGTGCGGGGTGGTGAAAGCCTGGCCCTAGTTCTGCATCGCTGAGTGTATATGTCTGTGATGCAGGGAAGAGAAGTCTTGGTGTCCTTCTCTGCTGTCCTTATCACTCTGGATAGTGCCTTTTGATTCTGCAATAATCCCCCTTAAGGTAAACAGAATAGAACCAACATGAATGTATTGCAGATATCATTAATTTAAGATTTTAAAGTGATAATTTATTCTAATTCAATGGGCACTCAGATAGCCAAATACTGACTGGGCGAGAGGAGGAGCTGGGGATGGAGGAGGGTAATTAGCTCCTGAGAATGCAGTAGCTGCTGATAATACTGAAGGAGCTTATAGTGCTGGTCAGAGGTATTTGCCCCCTTGGTAAATATGATCAAAGATGGCTGTAAAAAAATAAATCTGCATTGTTAATCCTTTTGATATTAATTAGCAAAAATCTAACCTTTTGAAGTAAAAGAATAGAAGGGGGGGGGGGGGGGGGGGGGTTCTCCAAAACACGTTGGGAACAATTATTTGCCCCCTTTTATTAAATACTTTTTGCAACCTCTTTTTGCCGAGATAACAGCTCTGAGTCTTCTCCTATAATGGCTGATGAGTTTGGAGAACACCTGACAAGAGATCAGAGACCATTCCTCCATACAGACTCTCTCCCGATCCTGCAGATTCCCAGATCCATGTTGGCGCTTCTTCTCTTCAGTTCAGCCCACTCATCTTCTGTAGGGTTCAGGTCTGGGGACTGGGATGGCCATTGCAGATGCTTGGTTTTGTGTTCAGTGACCCATTTTTGTTTTTATTTTGATGTTAGTTTTTGGATCACTGTCGTGTTGGAAGATCCAAACATGGCCCATTATAAGATTTCTAGCAGAAGTTGTCAGGTTTAGATTTTTTATCTGTTGGGATTTGATTGAATCCATGATGCCATGTATCTGAACAAGATGTCCAGGACCTCCAGCAGAAAATTAGGCCCACAGCATTATAGATACTGCAGAGTATTTAATTTTACACATGGGGTACTGTTTTATCCCTGTGTGCACCAAACCCATCTTAAAGTGTTTGCTGCCAAAAAAGCTTTTTTTTTTGTTTCATCTGACCACAGAACCCGTCCAGCTTGAAGTTCCAGTCGTGTCAGTTACTTTTCAAACGTTCTATGGACAGATGAAACAAAACTAAAAAGAGGTTTTTGGCAGCAAACACTTAATACTTTGTGTAACACTTAATATTTTTGTGATAATATTTATTATTCAGGACAGTTCGCAATTAATGAATACTGCACATTTATGCAAAGTGATTAATTATGAATTACTGTTGATAAATTATGACAACATTTACTTTATGGTGTTAATATTGCTGTAGATAGTTGTACGAGTGCATATTTTATCTCTCTAATCTTTTTGAATAAGCAGGTGGAAGAATGAATGCATATACAATTCAAAATAAGAGTCCCTGTGTATTGTGATCTTGTTTATAATTAAAACTCTCACATAATGCATAGGGTTACGCAATAATCTAGGTCCAAATGCTCTTTATGCCAAATGCTATCAGATCCCAAAAGCAAACAACAAATGTTTTTTATTATACACTCATTGTGTGCTATAATACAATAAAAAAAATCATGATTCCAGAGCTCCCCAGTCCAGTTGTCTTGTCTTGTAGAAGGATAGTGTTTCTTGCCGTTTTGCGATCCCCCAAAGTCACTTGTAGTGTGAACGCAGCTTGCATCACTTCATTATAATTTACATTTTTGCTAGTCAAATTTTGACTCTACAGTGCTTTTCTTTTAGGTGAGTTTGAAGAGTGCACCATCCTCTTCAGTGACGTGGTGACCTTCACAGATATCTGCTCTGAGTGTGAACCCATCCAGATTGTTTCCATGCTCAATTCAATGTACCTGAAGTTTGACCGTCTTACCTCTGTACACAATGTTTACAAGGTGAGCCTTAGTCATGATGATTTTTATTAAATGTAAGACTAAATTGTTTCGTTTTGATTTGAATGATATGTGTTACAAAATGTGTTCGGCAGGTTGAGACAATTGGAGATGCTTACATGGTTGTTGGTGGTGTGCCAATCCTGATGTCAAGTCACACTGAGCGTGTTGCCAACTTCGCCCTAGGCATGATCATAGCTGCAAAAGAAGTTACTAACCCTGTGACTGGTTGCCCTATTCAGGTGATGGGGTTATCTTTGATTAATACTTTAGACTTGAGATTCAGTGTTTCAGTCTGTAATGTCAAGCCATACCTGCTTTTCAAAAATTCACTTTTCCAAGAGAAACATTATAAATCTTCAGATGTTTTGTGGGTTTAGGAAAGAGTTTGGATTGATTTTTGCCAAAAAATATAATTTTATCTTATTCATATCTTATTATATACTCTCTGTTTTTAAGTCTCTGGGGACCAAGGTATTTTGGGGTCCTTGAGATGTTTTGACATGCCCTGACATTTGTGCTTTTTTCAGTTGCTTATAAACATATTAAAGGCACAGGTGAAATTACACTCTATTTAGCACAAGCAGGGCTACCATAATATGTGAGCAACATGTATGTACATGTTTGTATTTTTGAGAGAATATTGTTTATGCATGGTTATTGAAAAAACTAAAAATGAAAGTTTCTGAAAGAAAGCCACAAAACACATACTAAATATGTGTCCACAAGACGTTTGACTAATGGAAGTTGTGGCCTAGAGTTTTTGCTTCAAAATTATCTGAAAATCATCCTGTGTAATCATTGACATAACACAATAGATTCTTTTAAATTGTGAAAAACATTTTTTGTTAGCCAAGGCAATATGCGAATGGGCGTGAACGACCCAACCCCATTGTGAATAATTAGGTGGTTCTCACCTGAGAAGACAAAGACCTGCTTATTGAGCCCTATTTGATGTCTATTTTAGAGTTAAAACTTTATAATCTATCCAAAACTAGCCACACACACACACACACACACACACACAGAAACATGATTCAAATTTAAACAGTAGGCTATTTTTGCGTTTACAGACAATTACGTTATTATACATCGCGATTAGAACAAAGCACAAGAATAAAACACTTACAGCTCAGCTCGCTCCTCGAAGTGAAAATAAACCAGCACTTGTTCTGAGGTAAATGTCCCAGGATTATTCCTCACAGCCGCGAAAAACGACAGTACATTAATCTGACTAAATATAGTGTGTTTACCGAGTTTTTGTGGGCGTTTACACGTCTCAATGTGTTGCTTCATGTGTTGCTGACACCTCTCTCTTTTTATATAGATTACATAAACAGAGAATATTTATTTTAGTTTTAAATTAGATAATTTAAAAGTAAAAACTTAAATGATCATAAACATATATTGCTCATGTCTGGGTGAATAGTATTTGCTGAGTTTTGTTTAAGTTTAGTGCTCCTGAAAAAAAGTTCACGGACACGGAGAGGCAGAACGCACACCCTGTTTATTTTCTTTATTTTACAAAAGCACAATATTTTATTTCGATTGTAGGTGGACACATAAAAAAGTAGACATTTAACAGTTTTATTTTTTAAATATACTTCTATTAAAGTGGTGTTTTGTGTCCCAGATTCGGGTGGGCTTGCACAGTGGACCGGTGTTGGCAGGGGTGGTTGGTGAGAAGATGCCTCGCTACTGTTTATTTGGAGATACAGTTAACACGGCGTCCCGAATGGAGAGTCATGGCCTGCCTGACAAAATCCACATTAGTCCCAGTGTTTATCAGTGAGAAGCATGAAAATATGTCCTCTATCTATCTTACAGTTATTTCAAATAATCTCTGTTTGGCACGGTAAATATACAGTATATATATAAACCTAAAACGTAGATTAATACTTATTTGGCTGATTTCTTGTTAACAGTGCTCTAAGAAATAAAGGCTATCAGATGGAGGAGCGTGGAGAGATAGAGGTAAAAGGTAAAGGAAGAATGCAAACCTACTTCCTACAGAGGAACCTAAAAGTCACAGAGAGTGAGATCATGGGGCTTTTGGTGCACAACCCTGACTCAGTCAGGAAGATGACTCATTCTGGAAGAGACTGTGCTTCACAGCTACCTCACTATAGGGCGGAGTTAAAAGGTCTGTTGAATATGTGTTTATTATTGGGTTACTAGTTGCATGGCAAATGGATTGGTGTCCTACTATATATTCTTAATCAGGCCAAAAATCCCATTCTTTATCGGGAGAACTATAGATATGTTAGATAAACTGCTTTATATTGTATTAAATACATTATTGTATATTAATTATATATTATTAGCCAATTTATAATTGCATTGCATTTTTTGGATGAACAGTAGTTTGGAACACACCCCTGTACATCCGGGTTTTAACCTGTATTTACCTGTCCCCAAATCAGTTGTATCAGTTGCAAAATGATAGTAAATATAAAATAAACATAAAATTAAACAGCACATATAATATTTTTTTATTGCATTCTTTTTCGCTGACATTTTTTGAGAAAAAAACAAAACAAAACAAAAACAAATTGGTACATTTTTATAACCTAATTTGTACCCTACAGTGAATATATGCTGTATATGCTTGCAATAAAATAAGAGAGAAACAGATTTTATTGGTCCATTCCATATAAAATTATAGTTTTATTAATAATAAATAATTATGAATTAATTAATGTACAGAAAACATCAATTATGTTACTGTTTTTGATATGTCATTGTCTTCTGTTTTCTTCCTTTCTATCTCTTCCTCTCTTAAAGCTACCCAGAGACTGCAGAAAGGAGACAGTTGTCCATTGGTACCAATGAAATATGGAGAAATATGTCCAACAGAGAGCAAACCTCCCGCACAGTCTATTGAACCTCAGAAAGGCAGTATAACAGGTATCACCATGCAGTACAGCAGAACATAAAACTATAATAAATGGGGAAGTCTGATAAATGTAATTTTGAGAGATAAAGGGATAATGTCCACTTTACATTTTTTACATTTTACAATTTTAGATTTATTTATAACAAATGGGTGCACTGGCATTGCTTATATCATTGACTGCTATGTTCACTAACAGGTAAACCACGAGATTCTGAGAGTTATGGGAGTCTTTACAGTGAGAAAAGCTCATTGGACGAGCTCACAAAGGAGAGCACACCCAACAAGACTGACAATAAGAAACCATCAATTGATAAACGGAGCAAACATGTTCGCACTAGGTTCTGTTTGTTATTCTGATCTGTTTCATGAGCCCAGATGTATCCAATATGTTATACTGTAACTCTATAGTGTTTAATGTAATGGTAATATGGAAAATGGCTGTCTGAGACAAGCTAATAGTCATGTACTAAATTATTTGTAGTATTGTCTACACTGCATCCTATCATTTCAACTTTTTTAGCCTTTAGATATTTTTTCCTTTTTTACTATTTTCTCAAATGAGGGTCCCCTGGGCAATACTTGATATCAGGAGCGTGACCCCAAAAAGATTTTCGGGACTACGACCTCAAAGCCTCTAGACTGTCAATGGCACTGATATCTTTTGCAGATTTTAAAGGGGCAGATCTTAAAGGAGCTATATGCAGAATTCAGAAACACTTATTATTAGTGACACCGGTGGCCATTAAGTGAACTGCAGCCGGCTACTTTTTGCTCATGCTCGCACTCGTGCACACACAACGCACAAGAAACTGAACGAGATTCAGTGCACCACAGCCCGACATACTCACTTTGACGAAATTGTTTTTCGTTCGTTGCTTAAAATAAAAAGAAATTGGAATACCTTTAACTAACATGAACAAACAATGAGCAATACATTTGTTATAATATTAATCAATCATTGTTAATGTTAGTTAATAAAAATACAGCTGTTCATTGTTTATGCATGTTAGTTCACAGTGCATTAACTAATGTTAACAAATACAATCTTTGATTTTAATAGTATATTAGTAAATGTTGAAATTAATATTAACTAAGATTAATACATTCTTTAGAAGTATTGTTAATTCTTAGTTCATGCTAATAACTAAGGTAGTTAACTTATGTTAACTAATGAAGCTTATTGTGTAAAGTGTTACCGAGACTATAGACTGTAAAGATCTGGCTATGCGAGACTATAGTTTGAATTAATCTTTTTTTTTTTTGCATGACACATTGACATTACAGTACTGAAAGCTCTTTCTGTATTATCCTGAACATTATATAAGCATTCATTTTATGTGCCATAGAATGGAAGAGAGGCTCTCGGGAGAACAACCTTTTGATTTTCCCAGCAAAAAACGTCCTGGCACCTTCACATAAAAATCATTCTACAGGCTTTCATAGACAATCTAGGTAGTCGGCGGAAAGTGTCTTTTTTTTTCTTTTTTTTAACAAGCAGTTCACACATTGGCAACAAAAAAACTATTAACACATGAAAATTCTTACATATAGCCCCGTTAACTCACTAAAAATAATAATAATAATAAGAAGAAGAAGAATAAGAATAATAAGAATAATAAAGTGTAAACCTTCCTTTGGCTTCATTCTCTTCCATGTAGCAAATGAGTCACAGCTTTAATATATTTTAGTATGAAGATTGCATGCACAAGTTTTTAGTTAAACATGTTTAGAAGTAAACTATGTTATGTTACAATTAGGCAAGCTAAGATTTCAGGGAGAAATAAAAACAAAATGACTCAAACAAGTAAAGTTCGTCATTCAAAGCGCTCTGTACTAACAATTTCAACTCGTAGTAGTGGGCAGGAAGTGCATGTCTCCAGTGGCACTTCACACGATCAGACTGTGTGTACAGACACCTGATCCAAACGCCACAGCGAGATTGCCAGGTCTTCAGACGAGACCATGAGATGACTTGAGTTTCTTCAGCTGGATTATTTTGAGAAACCAAATCTGTAACAGGAGTCAAAGTGTTGAGGTCAGGTGTAGGTATTAATTCCCCACAGGACTCACCTGCAACGTCTTAAATGAGTTGGGGCAGAGTTTGACCACATTACTGAACCTCCTCTTTGTCAGATTCACAAATATTCCTTTCACAGGCGTTTCTGTGTTTCCTGCTATTAGTTTGGACCTCACGAGTCAGTTTCAGCTATAGTTTTGAGTTCACAGGTGCTCCTTTCAGGCAGGTGCTCGGCCAGTACAGGTCGATTGGTATAAATATCACCCACAGGCAACAGGAAAGTTACCGTCTTGACTTTGGCTCTAAAATGTTAAATAAAATGATTAGCATACAAATTAGTAAATCAATACTTCAAACACAGCTACTCACTAAAGCCTAACTCACCTGTTTTTGTTGACAAACTCCTGAAGGGAATGCCTGTTGGTTAATTTCTCTATGTCTGGTTTTGAATAGGCAATAGAAGGAAGCCCGAGTGAGCCATCATGTAATGTCTCATATAGTCTTGGCTTTTGCAAAATCTCCTTCTTTCGAGAGCCGTTCATGAAATTTGAGGATATGGAGTATCTCCGCACGGTCATAATAATGTTTTCTATAGAAAGAAATCAGAAAAGCATGTACATAATATCTTTTTGATCAATTATAATCAATACTTGACTAAAAATACATTACTTTTTTGGAAAGAGATAATGTATTAACTTCTGTGTCATTCTCTGTATTATTTTCATCAATACATTAGTCATGAATGATAGCTCTGGCCCTTGAGGTCCCCTGTCCCACAGAGTTTAGCTCCAACCCTGTTCAAGCACACCTCAAATGTCTTCAGGATTACTTGAAAATAACAGGTTGGTGTTTTTGATTAGGTTCAGGGTGCGTCTCAATAAACTCCCTAGTTCAGTAGTCAGGGGACTGATCAGGGAGTCGTCATTTTAAGGTCTTAATCGCAAGATGCTTCCAGTGCAGTGAAACGTTCACTACCAAAAAACGTCTCACAATACACCGTAAAAAACAGGGAGTGTCGACGTTCCCTTTTAACAAAAAATTCTGAAGCGCGAAACATAATCATGTGAGCCAACACAAAACACATCAGGACATGCGAAAGATGTTTTTACAAGTTCACCTACCCACTTGACTTGCTGTCTTTGGAGGAGGCTCGAACCTGAGGCTCGGTTCGAGCTCAGAGTTAAAACCCCCTATAACGGAACTGCGCATAGTAGGAGAGAGATAATTAGAGGAGGAGAAGGAGACGGAGGAGGAGGAGGAGGAGGAGGAGGAGGGCTGGTGGAATGGAATCACGTGGTGTCTGCTGCTTATATAGTATGCTTGTAATGATGATTGACGGGACTGAATGTTTTAGGCTCCTCCCGAACCTACGTTTGGAACTTTATTTTATGAGTTTGCTTGCCCATTCAGCCTTAAAGACTAATAGTAAACTAACTTGGTTTGCTGTCCTTGGAGGAAGCTAGGACCCGAGGCTCGGCTTGGGTTCTGAGTTAAAACCCCCAAAAAGGCTATTGCAGAGACAGCAAGCTGGGCAGTAAACTGCGAATGGATTGGTGAGATAGGTAGTATAGGTAAGATATAAGAAATTTTGAATGTCTAAAGTAGACTATCGAAATAAAATGTAACCGAATATTTAGCTGAATCCGCTTTGGGAAAATATAGGGTGGCTCGTGGGGTAAAACTTGGAACTTGAAAAGCTGGCGTGAGAGAGGTGGCCGAAATCACTGTTGCGGCAGTGAAAAATTAAGTTTACTCTGAATGCTGGTGTTAGGCCAGTAACCGCAATCACTGCTGGGTAGTGACAAATACGTTTATTTTGAAAGCTAGAGTAGGGCCAGTGCCTGAAATCACTGCTGTGATAGTAAGAAATTAAGTTTAATCTGAAGCTGGTGTGAGAGCAGTGGCTGAAATCACTGCTGCAGTGGTGAGGAATAAGGTTTGATCTGAAGCTGATGCGAGAGCGAGGAATGAAACACTGCTGCGGCAGTGGGATAAAGTTTTAGTTCGGAGGCTTATGTGAGGGTGCTGGCCAATTCCCTGCTGCAGCAGTGAGAAATACTGTATATATATATATATATATATATATATATATATATATATATATATATATATATATATATATATATATATATATTTAATTAAATGAAACTGATAGAGCGGTGGCTGAGATCACTGCTGCGGCTGACAATTGCTAAAAGATGAGTTTTAGGTGGGCCGGGTAGAGTTTGTTAATTAATATCGAACAGGTGCGCAAAGACTAGATTATTGAATAGGTAGTTAATGGTCTAATGTGGGAAAGGTTTGTTCTGATATATGATTGAAAAGCGTTTGAAGTTTTAAAGTTTTAAAGTTGAACCTAAAGTTTTAATTTGAAGTTTGGAGAGACCGTTTTTGGATGCTGAAGTTGCGGAACCTATGTGTAAAAAATGGCTGGAGTATTGGTTTGCTGGGATGCCTGATCAGACTAGAATGGATTTGTGGTGTTTTTGAATCCAATGTCTGGAGATAGGGTTATTATTGTCATCGACGAACAGGGGTTCGGTAGGAGAACGGATTCGGGAAGTTCTGTGAGCTAAAAATAGAGAAATAGACTGGTAAGGCTGAAGAGGGGTGGGTAGATTTTATAAATTAAAGTGGGTGTCCGTGCATTAGTTGATCTATTTTGCTGTGCTTAATGTTGAATCGGATTGTGTCGCTGTCCAGGACCTGAAGATCAGAGAAAGACGAATGTATCTGGGGATCGGATTTGGAGTTGCAGGTAAACTCGGAACGTTTGAGGAATCCGAAGAAATCGAGGATGAAAAGTGGAGGTGGAGGTATGGTTTTGGATCATGCTTATGATTTTGTAATTTTTTCTTTTAGCAGCAAAGCCCGGATTTTGACTGAATCGAGATTAATTCCAAGGAACTCGAGGGAGGTAGCAGGTCCCTTGATTTTGGAATACCTAAATCTGAAAAAAAAAATAATAATTGAACGGTGGTGAGGTGGGCAGCTGGGGGATTTTTGTTTGGTGAGACTGTAAGGAAATCATAGAGTAAATGAATGAGGTAAGGGATACGTGATTGTTTGAAAGGATCCAGCTCGGGGCTTCACATAGCGTGTCAAAGATTTTTGGGCTGTGTTCACATCCGAAAGTCATATGTCCGGCGAAAAAAAAAAACGTTTGTTATGCTAGCACACTCCAAAGAGATGCCAGAAGTCAGGGTTTAATGGCATAACTTTGAAGGCTGACGTGATGTCGAGTTTAGCTAAACAGGCTCTGTGACCAGTGGATTTAATTAGCTGAATCGGCTGGTCTACGTCGTGATAGTTCAAAGAGAACTCGGACAGAGGGATTAGGCTATTGATGCTGGGGACGAACCAGTCGTGAGGAGTGGAGAGATTGATAATTATGCACTTTTTTCCTGAAAATGTTCTTGTTGCTATTCCAATGGGGTTAATGGGAATCTACAGTGTCCGGTTCGGTCAGTGCAGATTGTAAATTATTACAAACTAAAGTTGCGTCTGTTAGGCTTTCTAACCTGGGATTGAAACCTTTTTGTAAACCAGAAAGTGAGTAAATTGCTTGTCGGGATGTTTTTTTAGATCATGTGCTAAGAGAGGGACATTAACAGGAGAAGAGTGGTATTTTGATTTTTGTCTTTATTGTTTTTTGCTGAAGATTTGTACATGGGACAGACACGTGCGACCCGCCACAAAAATTACGAACAAGCAAAAAATGGCATCGTTGTCTGAAACAATGCAAATCATTGCAATTGATACAGACCTGGTGATTTGAACTGAAAGAAAAACCTTCTTTTTGTTTTCCAAAAAAGAGAGAGCGATCCAGCCCGGACTGTGGCAAGTATTAGGTGGATTTAACATCAATGAAGGATGGCTGAAAATTTGTGGGGTTTTGGATTTGAGGGCAAGTATGGCACTGATGATCGATGGACCTACAGATGGCACATGAAATATTGCGGCAGCCCAGGAAAACTCTGTTGTAGAGTTCAAAGTCCAGGGCTACCAGTATGGGCATTGATTCCAATGCGTGACTCTCATTGCACATTTTGCAGAAAATAATTTGTGGTAAATAAGTTTAGAAATAACTGCCACCAAATGACAATGATAAGTCAGTGATGATGGATAGGAAATTGTTCAGTTTCTTTCGTCTGTTTGTAAAGAATGAACACATTACCTTGGAATATTTTGTGAAAGCTAGTAAAAGGAGAGGATGAGATTTGAATTTGATTGTGAATCTTTGAGAATAACAGTCCAGGGAGCGAAGGCAATCTTTTTGAGGAATGAGAAGGTGAGAATGAGAAGGTGATTTAAAATGTATAAGTTTTAAAATATTGCTGATTACTTACAAAGCACTAAATGGTTTAGCTTAACGTACTTGAGCGAGCTCTTAACGCATTATAGTCCTTCACGTCTATTGCGATCTCAAAATTCTGGCCAGTTGATAATACCTAGAATATCAAAATCGACTGCTGGCGGTAGATCCTTTTCCTCTCTAGCACCAAAACTTTGAAACAATCTTCCTAACATTGTCCAGGAATTAGACACATTCTGTCAGTTCAAAGCTAGACTAAAAACACATCTCTTTGGCCTAGCATACACATAACACATTATAAACATCTATAATTCAATGTTAGGCTGCATAGATTAGGTCAGCTGGAACTGGGAACACTTCCCATAAATCCTGATGTATTTGTTACATCATAAGAAGAATGGAATCTACGCTAATATTAGTCTCTTTGTTTACCCCGAGGTTTACCGCAGTCTGCCGGATCAAGGTTGTATCCAGATTTGATGAAGGACCTGCGTCTGGACGCGACGGCAACGCAGTCCTGAAGTGTCACTAGTCCCTCCCTGTGAAGGCCTCCTTCCCTGTACCTCTGTACAGATAATCGTTGTTGGGATAATTCCGGTTCACGTGGCTACGCCGAAGCGATACAATTCTGTATTATAAATTTTAAGGCCAGACAAGTCGGACAAAAACTACAATAAAACCTGTTGGAAAGCATCTTTTGCAGCGATTTTTGTGTGAGCATATCAGTGAACACCCCAGACCACTCGGTGAGTTTCATGTCTTTGTAAACTAAAGTTTAATGCGTTTTAGGACGGATTGTTCCAGTGCACCTATGCAACCATTTGCGCATTTATGCACCGAAAATTCTTGGGCCAGCAGCATGTGTCCAAATTTCAATCTTAACCGTTCTATTTCATCAGAAACAATCTTAAAACAGGGCTTTAAGTGTAAAATACCAAACTTGTCCTTTAATACGCATGTGCACGCTATCAGTGTTCTCACAGGTTCGCGTTTTTAAAGTTTGCGTAGAGAGAAATTAAGAGTTTTCTGTTAAAACGGTGTTGTGTTAGCGGCCCCTAAGTTAATAACTAATGATCGTTGCGACGGAAGTGAATCAATCAAACCTTTAACTTTAACTGGAAAATAACTTTATTCTAGAGCTGCCATAAAGCCATAAATCTGTCATAAATCTGTTACTTTAATTTCCTATTATCACTGTAAAGCCGTTTTGGAACAATCTACATTGTTAAAAGCGCTATATAAATGAAGAATAATTGACTTGACTTGACAGAGCGGTTCCTGTTTGCGAAGTCAACTTCACCCTGGAGACCGCTATTGGGTGGTTGGGATGGTTGGAAAGGAAGCAGGAGGGAAATTGGGGGAACAAGGAATGGCGAGTTATCGGCGAGTCTGAGCAAATCTGAGGTGGGTGGCTGGTGAGGCTGTTTGGGGGGAGCAATGTTGTAAACAGAGGTAGCTGAGGGTGCTAAGAAGGTGTGAATATGTTGGGCTAAGTTTGTTGGTGGAAGTATGGGGCTTAGCGCAGTGGCCATACAACCTGTGCTAGAGACAGGGAGGGTGGAGTTGGAAGCCTTGGTGGCAGACGGTGCATGCGCAGATGGCATGAGGGAGACGTTGACGGAGTTTGAGGCTGACGCGGCTTCTTGGTTTGAAGGAGTGCGCCGAGCTGGATGGGCGACTGCCGGCCTTTTTGGTCAGAGCATCGGTTGGAGTCTGGCCTGTTTGTGAACTAAAGAGCATGAGGTAAAGAGCATACAACTGAGCTTTGGGTTGTCTTCGAGACAAAAACGGATGCTTGCGGCCGCAGCCCGTTAACATTCCATTTTGAAATTTCAGGGATAGGAGATGATCCAAATATAATCGGATGAGCTGATGTGGAGGAGGATTCGAGTCAACTGAGGTGCGTGGGAGCCTAGCCAGAGGTGGGGAGGAGCAAATTCCATGGTGGCGCCTTGGTGAATTCGCTGGAGGACGTCGAGAAGGACGACCTCGATCCCCGTTGTTTTGTCCAGTTGGATGATCCTGGGGTCGGTTTTACGACACCGGATTAAACTGTATCGCAGGAAAATTTGTTGTCATAGGTAAAGAGCTGTACTTCGTATTTGTCAATGTCTGCTGCTTATATAGTACGCTCGTAATGATGATTGACGGGACTGAATGTTTCAGGCTTCCTCCCGGACCTACTTTTGGAATAGGGGTGTCGCAATATACCGGTGTTGACGATAATCGTGATATTCAAAGCATGAAATAACGACATCGTGTTAATTTAGAGTGTGGCAATATACCGGTATTGACGATAACCACGATGTTTAAAATGAACAGGACTGTTATGATAACATGACACGTAAATACTCCCGCGCGAGAGTACCTGGTTGGCCTCTCAGGTGGCTGTATTGCACCCGGTGACACCTATCAAACAAGAAGACGCAGCCCGGGCCGCGCAGCTACTCTGAGAAGAACGTCGTCCGAGCGAGAGAGTGAAACACTCTGTCCACACCCGAAAAAAATAAGCTCGCCTGTATGGGAGTTCTTCGGCTCGAAAGAAAACAGCACTTTAAAGGGGGTCGCACACCGGATGAGAAGCGCAGCGCCAGGTCTTTACAATTCGAACACATTTTCTCTTCGAGTGTACACACACCGGCGGGGCCATTCGGCGTCTGTCCGCGGTGCCCAGCAACGGCTCTTGTTCAAAATCCTGCCGCGACACAGAGCGCCATTTACATAGTTTTATATTAAATGTACATTATGTTTGTCTCAAATCATCGTAAATGACTTCACCCTGTGCTGCAATATACATTTAGTTTTACATTCATTTACAGAAATCAGCTGCTTGAATCAAAATTGCTGATGTTATCGGATTTTCAGGTGATATTCTCAATTCATTCAGTTAATGGATGCTCTGAGGTAAAGTGTTCAGATCACAGACTCAGCAACTATTGTATTTAATTGTACAGTACAATCATAACATAGTACAGACATTATCTTAATTTCATAATGTCCTTAAACATAAGAATACTGCTGGCCATAAACTGAGAAAGTGCGCGTCCGGTGTGCGATACATCGAGTTGTCTTAAACGCGACGCGGCGCTGCAGAATGTGTAGCCACCAACCTTTTTACCCATCTCCGTGTCCATCACTCTGTGTATTACGCAATTTTACAGAGAATAAATTGCGATTTTTTTTACTAGTCATGGAATGGGAAATGTGACATTAACCTGTGTTCTGGGTTCCTGTGTTCATTTAATAAAGGGTGATTATTAAGAACCCCGTTTTCTTTACTCATCTTATTTTTGTATTTGTATTTGCACTTGATTTTTGTTTGTTTGTACCCTTATGTTTGTTAGGTAAAAAAAAAGAAAAACTATATAAACAAAGTAAAAATGTACTTTGTTTATAAATTTACCCCTTATAGATTCTACAGATATCGCGATATATCGATATCGTGAATTATTTTGGCCACAATAACCGTGGTGTGAAAAATCTAACATCGTTAAAGCCCTATTTTGGAACTTCATTTAAAAAACAAACCGTTGTCTAATTATTTTTCAGCATAAACATACATAGCTAGACAGGTAATGAACAAAATATAGCTAACATTTATAATTAATTTACAAATGAAATGTTGCAGGGATATGTAACAATCAAAGTATTTATCGTAATGTACTTTTAAATAACAAACAAATAATGTCAGAAAGACATATGTGCTGCAGTTCATAAATATAGCTGTAGTGACGTTGTACAATGAGGACGTTGCCATGTCGCCAGAAATAGAGCCATCAGTGTCCCAATGTGTAGTGAGTCAGGGTCCATACCTGTGTGTGTCTGACTTTTTGTACACAATATACTGATTCACAAGCTAGGGATCTGAATGAGATCCACCCTAGGCCAGAGCAGCCCACCCCTGCCTTAGGGTCTACAATGGTTTCATATGCACAATGCATATATACACTCACCTAAAGGATTATTAGGAACACCATAATACTGTGTTTGACCCCCTTTCGCCTTCAGAACTGCCTTAATTCTACGTGGCATTGATTCAACAAGGTGCTGAAAGCATTCTTTAGAAATGTTGGCCCATATTGATATCTGGTGACTGTGGGGGCCATTTTAGTACAGTGAACTCATTGTCATGTTCAAGAAACCAATTTGAAATGATTCGAGCTTTGTGACATGGTGCATTATCCTGCTGGAAGTTGCCATCAGAGGATGGGTACATGGTGGCCATAAAGGGATGGACATGGTCAGAAACAATGCTCAGGTAGGCCGTGGCATTTAAGTGATGCCCAATTGGCACTAAGGGGCCTAAAGTGTGCCAAGAAAACATCCCCCACACAATTACACCACCACCACCAGCCTGCACAGTGGTAACAAGGCATGATGGATCCATGTTCGCATTCTGTTTACGCCAAATTCTGACTCTACCATCTGAATGTCTCAACAGAAATTGAGACTCATCAGACCAGGAAACATTTTTCCAGTCTTCAACTGTCCAATTTTGGTGAGCTCTTGCAAATTGTAGCCTTTTTTTCCTATTTGTAGTGGAGATGAGTGGTACCCGGTGGGGTCTTCTGCTGTTGTAGCCCATCCGCCTCAAGGTTGTGCGTGTTGTGGCTTCACAAATGCTTTGCTGCATACCTCGGTTGTAACGAGTGGTTATTTCAGTCAAAGTTGCTCTTCTATCAGCTTGAATCAGTCGGCCCATTCTCCTCTGACCTCTAGCATCAACAAGGCATTTTCGCCCACAGGACTGCCGCATACTGGATGTTTTTCCCTTTTCACACCATTCTTTGTAAACACTAGAAATGGTTGTGCATGAAAGTCCCAGTAACTGAGCAGATTGTGAAATACTCAGACCGGCCCGTCTGGCACCAACAAACATGCCACGCTCAAAATTGCTTAAATCACCTTTCTTTCCCATTCTGACATTCAGTTTGGAGTTCAGGAGATTGTCTTGACCAGGACCACACCCCTAAATGCATTGACGCAACTGCCATGTGATTGGTTGATTAGATAGTTGCATTAATGAGAAATTGAACAGGTGTTCCTAATAATCCTTTAGGTGAGTGTATATATATATATATATATATATATATATATATATATATATATACACATTATGGCATGCCGTTCAGAAAATTATTGTATTTATAATATGAAGTTTGAATATATGGAATGAAACTCTGAATATATGGAATGGGACTTTGAATATATGAAATGAAACTCTGAATATATGGAATGAAACTCTGAATATATAGAATTAAACTCTGAATATATGGAATGGGACTCGGAATATATGGAATGAAACTCCGAATATATGGAATGAAACTGATGTCTTATATTCAGGGTCGTGTTATATTCGGGTATATACGGTATATGAAATGGGACTCTAAATATATGGAATGAAAATCTGAATATATGAAATGGGACTCGGAATATATAGAATGAAACTGAATATATGGAATGAAACTGAATACATGGAAGAAAATTCTGAATATATGTAATGGGACTCTGAATATATAGAATGGAACTAGCAAAGTTGCAGCAATCCTAAGTAATGATGAGCCACAGTAATGCATGTACTGGGAACAATACTGGTAACTTTATTCAGTACAGTTCTACTAATGAAAAAATGCATTCACTATTTAATCGCGGAAGACTGAATGCCATAAACCTCACAGGCCTGGATGTTCCTGCTTATCAGGCAAACATAGATAGAGAAAGGAATTTGCATCCCACCTCACAGGGAGCACCCACAGAAGCCCCTGTCTACAAGTGATGCAGAATGTGCTCTCCAAATACATGCACTTGTATATCAGCTTCTACCCTAACAGATTTATAAATTCCTTCGATAATAATGATGCATAATGTTTTCAGCAACATTTTGATGAACACGATTACTCATAATCATTATGAATGTTGCAATAATGAAAATATCATCCTCAAGATGACGGGATGTAGACTCCAAACTATCTGTGTTGTTTGGAGTAGGACCAGCTATTTCAAAAAGTTTTCTAGTTCAACAAAGTATTGGAATATTTCTAGGAATGACATTTTTAAAGTCATGGAATTCAGAAGTCATGCAATATCACTCTGATAACAAGGATATACCTAGCTGTACATTATTCATTAAGTACTGTCAAATTTGCACTTGTATTCCATATATTCAGAGTTTCATTCCATAAATTCACACTTTTATTCTCTCTCTCTCTCTCTCTCTCTCTCTCTCTCTCTCTCTCTCTCTCTCTCTCTCTCTCTCTCTATATATATATATATATATATATATTCAAGTTTCATTCTATATATCCAGGGTCTCTCTCATTCTAAATATTCAAGTTTCATTCCATACATTGAGAGTTTCATTCCATATATTCAGAGTTTCATTTAATATATTCAGTATATTCAACTCTGAATATATGGAATGAAACTTGGATATATGGAATGAAACTGAATTCCATGTATTCAGAGTTCCATTCCATATATTCAGAGTTCCATTCCATTTATTCAGTTTAATTCCATATATTCAAGTTTCATTCCATATATTCAGAGTTCCATTCAATATATTCAAGTTTAATTCCATATATTCAGAGTTTCATTCCACATATTCAGTTTCATTCCATTTATTCAGAGTTACAGAGTTATATTTCATATCCTCAAATTTCATATTACAAATACAATAATTTCCTGAACGGCATGCCATAATACATACATACATATATAAAATATAAATATAAAATAAGGTAGTATCTAAGTTAACTAGTTTTATTTCAAAACTATTTTATTGTTGGTCAAAAGTATGATTTAACCACTTATGAGTAAGCCTTTTTTAGTCAGGTCCGGTAGATAACCCTAGCAATTGTACGTTTTTACAGTCAAGTTACTTATTTGCATTCGGCAGATTTCAGATGTGGGACATGCTTATTAAAGTTTGAATAACACAAGATATTTACCTTTGAACTGTCCTTCAAGTTCTGGTGCAGACACGTTCCGTCTCAGGTTGGCATGAGTCAAGCTTTCCTGTGACCCGTCCTGAGTAGATAATGCACATGGCTTCATTGAGTCCGAAGCCGATGCTGGTCGGCCGAGCTGCCCACGGAGTGTTTGGTTTTCGTTCTCTAGCTTTCTGATCTCATTCTGCATTTCTGAGATCACCTTCACCAAGCTCCGTCCACTCTCCATGCTTCCAGACTATCCGTCTCACCTGCCGCTGCTGCCCATTCGAGTGCAGAATAAAGAGTCCTATTTCCACTCCCTTATATTGGTCCTCTCCCACAGTGCCTTTCAATCTCAGTCCAAATCTTGTCCCAGGGAGATTATGTCGCCTTTCACCACTTATACAGCTGAAAGCGTTCAGGTGTTTGGCCTTTTGGGCCTCTGGACAATGTTTTATTAATCACAGACAGAGTGTTGAGTTTCGGTTGTTGACTCTGCCTGGAATAGTGCACATAGAGGAAAAATACTCATACAAATAAACAAAATAGACATAGAACACTTGGCTATAAGGACATCCTGATTAAATTTCTTTCTCTGAGAGGACAAAGGCAATTAATTTGTCATCAGACAGAGATGGAGATCTGCGATAGATTCAGTGGTAACTGATGCGCCTCCCAAGGAGCTTAAAAAATTCATCAGGTCAGTCAACAAGTAGCAACAAATCTAGAATGGAAAAGTTACCCATAAGCATGTCCTTATTACATGTCCTCTTTACGTCTTTCTGAAGAGTAGAAGTAACAATTGTCATTTGAATGTTGATTTAACAAAAAAAATGTTGATGGTCTTAATTTTTATATTCTCGCTTTCCATACATGCTGGCATTGTCATATATGATCCTTTTCACTGGTCATGTCAAAAGATGTCTTCCATTTGTTGTTAAAGGTTACTGTAGTGTTATGCATATATATTTTGTGGCTGTATCATTTAGAACAACCCACTATAGTTTTGCATTTATTAGAACTAAAGCAGTCACCACCTAAATATGTTGATTCATTCAGTTTATCTCTTCTTCATATACATTCTGACTCATTCTGTTCTCAGTGCTAAGATAGATGATTAACACTACTATCACTCTACGTTCATGGCAGGAGTACTTCCTATAATTAGTATGGTCCAAGTATGCATTCAAGTATTTGCATATTTGGGATTTATTGCTATTGAAATAAGTTTTCAATTATTTTATATTTCATGTTGAGACTTCCCAATATTAATAAAAATAAAAATATTTAGCGACAGAAATTATAGACGTAAACATGTTGTATATGTCTGAAAAGAGAGGAAGAGGTGATCAATAGAAACCAACCTCAACCATGGCTAATTACCTGTAATTAGCACCCTTAAAGAAATTGTGTGTTATTCATACACAATTATCCAGTGTCATTATGAGGTCCAATGAATATGCATTTGCCAAAGCAGCATAAAACAGAGGTTAAAGATATTGCCCTTTAGTTATAGCACAAGCATTAAAATAAAGAATACTGTGTTTGAGTCTAACAAAGAATTCATTCTAACGAATACACATCAAATAAAAGGTTACAAAGGGACATACAATGGGGAAAATTACGGAAAATTGCCCTAATATACATAATCACAAAATGGCTAAGCTCAGTATGCAGTTGTTGCTGCTTTAATGTTTGTTTTCCTCTTCACACTACTGTGATCACATTTTCAATCAAAGACAGCATACGGTTAAAAAAATGACCACATTTGACAAACAAGAAATGCTATACTTATTTCTCTTATACTTATGTTGGGTTACCATGTTTTATGGGGACTTTCCATAGACATAATGGTTTTTATATTTACAAACTGTATATTCTATCCCCCTTACTCTACCCCTAAACCTACCCATCACAGAAAACTTTCTACATTTTTACATTTTCAAAAAAACATCACTTAGTATAATTTATAAGTGGTTTTCCTCATGGGTGACCAAAACATTTTCCCACAGGGACAAGGATTTCGTATATTGCCATCTTTGTGGGGACATTTATTCCCATAATGTAGGATTTACCTGAAACTCACTCACACACACAACATAGTGTTTTGAATACCAAAACACTATGTTGTTAACAAGAGATATCTGATTCTCTAGTGTGAATGCTAGATTGTGAATCTTGCATGAGGCTGTCTGTGTGGGAGAGAAACCCTATCACCCAAACACTAGCCTTGCTATCCATGGCTTGAAAACTGTGCCAGTGTGTGTGTGTGTGTGTGTGCACGGTTGTGATGACAACATCAGATTATTGTGAGGCAACCATTGTAAATACAATATATACAGTAAATGTCCTATACAAAATCTTTCACCTACCAAATGTAGTGTGACATTTTATTTTGTCTCATTGTATTACATTATTTATACACTGATGTATGTGGTTGCCAAGGCAATTCCATGTGGTTGCTATGGTGTACTGAGTGTTTTAGTGTGTTTAGGGTTTTCTGGTTTCTAGATGGTTGTTTCCTGGCCTAACAAATAAAAACACATTGTTATAACTTAATATATATATATATATATATATATATATATATATATATATATATATATATATATATATATATATATATATATATATAGAGAGAGAGAGAGAGAGAGAGAGAGAGAGAGAGAGAGAGAGAGAGAGAGCCTCTGTCTAGGCTCTGCCCCGGTACAGTTTGTGTCGAGGCATTTATTAGTCTGCCTGTTTGATGAAAAAGAGATTAAATAGTTACAATAAACTCTGTAATAATTTGTACAACTGTATCAGATGACTATTCTTCTGTTGCGCGGAGCTGAGTAAGAACTGATGACGGCACGGCTTGATCTTTGGTTGACCAATCAGCGGAAAAGGGCGTTTTATTCCCGAGCATGTAGAGATCGAATATTCAAGCTGTTTATCAATTTTGGTTTATTGTGTTTTCATTTGGCAGATTAGAACAAAGTGCGATAAAAAGAAAAATACAACTTTAAAAAACGATGCGAGATTTGTTTATTTATGTTCATGAGAAGGGTCAAATATGTGATAAATTAACAGTTTCTACAGTTTCTGTGACAGAAAACGAGAAAATAAATTATCCGAAGTTACACAGACCTACTTTCATTCATTATTTATTTACACAAAAAAGCATTAGTTATCCTATCAACTATGACAACTATGTTTCATTTTTGTTGTAAAAAAGTTATTTATTTCATTTATTTATATACTGTATATAGCCGCTCTGGAGAAAACCATGATGTCATCGTCCAGCTCAGTTCAGTTCTTGTATAATAGTGTCAATGCAGCAGATCAATAATATTGTTGAATATTTAATTAAATGTTAAATTTAATGTCCCCAACTGAGCAAGCCAAGCCAATTACAACATAGGTAGAAAAAGGCGACAGTGGCAAGGAACCAAAAAGTCCATCAGTGGCAGAATGGAGAAAAAAAACTTGTGAGAAACCAGGCTCAGTCCCTCAGTTCTCCTCTGGACAATGAACGAACAGTGTATGATTATGATTTAGGCAGCATTATAGAAGGCAGAAGTCAGATTGGAGTGGAATAATTAGAATATTATCCAGTTCCATCTGGTTGAAGATCCTGGAGATCTGGATTAGCCTCTGGCTTGGAAAAAATGACCAAAACTGAGGTAAAATTCAAACAGGTAGGTTTATTTCCAGATATGGCAGTGACACAATGCATAAACAAGTAAGTGATGATACTTGAGATTGTTAGCAGATGAGATCGAATTTTTTTATTTTTAACTTTGAGTCTTTGTCTTACAGAATCATTGGGTCACACAAGGGAACAACGCTGAGGCAACGGATGACTTGGATGATGTGAGGACTGGAAGATGACTTGGATGACTGGAGATCACCTTGGATCAGGTTACAGCAGTATAGCGAGATAGTCAGGAACATACAGCAAGTAAGTAGCAAGGTGAGTAGCCTATAGCAAGGTCAGACCATGACTGAGGGAGTGTGTGTGCTCTATATAGTGCTGGTAATGAGGGCTAGATGAGTTCCAGCTGTGCGTGGTTAGGTACCAGGCAGGATGATGGCAAAAGCAGTCTGTGACATTGCTCCCGACACCGTGACAGGAGACGGCTGACAGAATAGTCCGAGGGGAGTGGATGGAAGGAGGAGCCAGGGAGGAGATGAAGGAGTGATGGAGCCGAAGGGACGAGGAAGCCTGGTGGAGCCAGAGGGATGACGGACCACGGTGAAGCCGAGGAAACATTGAGCCAAGGTCGAGTCTATGGGTCCGAGGGTTGAGGTGAAATCCAGGGCTCGGAGGCTAGAGGTGGAGCTCAGGGACCCACACACCAAGTGTAGCATGGAGGAACCACTGGACGAGCCAAGGGGCTGAAGGGAGACAGTGGAGGCGAGGCAGAAGAACTGGCAGTGGAGGAGGGAGAGGGAGGCAGGGCGGGACCATCCAAGATGGAGACTTGGGGCTGGGCACCGGAGATTTGGAACTGGGTTTAACCAGGAGCTGGTTAACGACTTGGAGCTGGGCTTGACCAGCAACGACTTGGATGACTTGGATGACTTGGATGACTCGTCGCCAATGTCAACAAAGACGATTGGGACTGGACGAGACCAACAGTGGTGACAATGGCTGGAATGTAGAGGGGAATCAGGGTATTAAGGAGGTCACATGAGGAGGTACAGACTTCAAAGGCATGAGGATGAGTGGAGCTCTGCTCCACGATGTCAAACCTCCAGCACTCCCTCAGGCTCAGACTTGGCAGGCTTCGGTTCTGGGTCTGTGGTGGGCTCTGGTTTGTGGTTTATGCTCATGGCGAGTACAGGTTCGGGCACCGAAACGAACACTGGTTCAGGCTCGGATGATTGTGGCAGTGGGCTGGGGAGGGTGCGGCTGAGTGGCGATGGCCTTTTCTTCTATATATCCAGCCGTGAATGGCAAACCATGGTGCATATTCCATGCACTGTGCCAGCGTGCAGGTGGTAGTTCCCACTGGTAGTTGTCAAAACAGAAGGGCATCCCGCCCACTCCTAAAAAGGTCTTTAGAGTGTTGTCGCTCTAGGACACCAGATGGCAGAGCTTAAGGAACTCTTGCAAGTAGTCTTTTAGAAGACAGCCATCTTGTGAAAGGGAGATGAGAAGATCCTACAGGAAAATCCTACTGTGCTCATATTGTTGGGTCTAACCTTCTGTCACACTCAGGCTTGGACACCTTGGTATTTTAGGTGTAGGTTTGCTGTTTTCTGATATGGGATCAGACTCTGGCTCAAACATGTATGGCTGAATTTCACTGGTTGCCATTTTTCAACATCGGACATTTTCAAAACAATTCTACATGTGTAATTTGATGTAATAAAAACTTGCTAAAATTATAAGTGGACCTCAACGAACATTCTACATTTAAAAAAAAAACAAAAAAAACATTGGCCATGAACAGACCAGGATGGTGCGTAACAGGCGCGTAAATCATCAGACTGAAATGAACAAAAATAAAAAGAGTAAACCCCTTGTTAAAACAACAGGCTACATGACACGGACAATACAAACTTTAAACCTTTCAGAAACAGCAGAGGTGAAAATGATTGCAAAGAAAATAGATGAGATCAGAGATAGGTAGTAGTAAACAGCCCAAAATGGCCTTTGACAACTCGGGTGCTAATTCTAAAAAACATGGCACACATGTATAGATAAATGTTCCACCATATTAACACTGACATAGACTATGGTTTTTAAGGTATATGTGAACAGAGGTCTCAAATGCAGAGAGTTCATGAACAGAGTTTATTTGAACACTTTAGGAAAACAACCTCCAAAGTGAAATGACACACATGGGAAAAAATGTAAATGATAGTATGGGAGCTCCAGAGCTGTCTGTACAACCATCTTACAACCATTAAACACATAAGATTGGGAAGGAGGGCTAGTGTGGTTATTAATAGACTAAGATTGGGGCATTGTGCATTTAATAATAGGCTGACAATGGTTGGAAATCCTCCAGATGGCAGATGCATGTGTCGAGAAGCAGAAACTGTGTGCCACTAAATGGATTGTGTCATCCATCGTACAGAAAGAAATCTCATGTATTCAGAATTATTGGAATCTGGAGTTACAAATTATTCATTAAAATCAATTCTTAGTACTATTTGATGGTCCCTTTAACACATTCTGTTGACTATAAGTAATGTCGGACCTTCATGTCTATTAACTCTCATTGGAGTATTAGTAGACTGGTAGGGTTAGAATGTAGAAGTTGACTTGTTGCAAAGTTACTTATAGTCAGTAGAGTGTCTGTTGAGGAGCATCACAATTAAGTGTTAGCAGATATTAAGCAGACAGTCTATTAATACTCTAATGAGAGTTAGTTGGTGCATGTAGGTGCAAAGTTACATCAAAAGGAACCATCAAAATAAAGTGTTATCAAAGTTGTTATATGTTTTTTGCATCGAATTGAACTTTATATAAGGATATAACCTATAAAGCGTAGTTCCCCAGATGAACTGAGGAGGGCAGCAATACGCCTCTAATGAGTCTAGTCTGCTGCAAATGTCAGAAGAAGAAGAAGAATGTTTACATGAAAGAAAGAGATAATGAATCCACCAATTTTGTGTAGATCTGATCACAGGGGGATCATAAAGAAGAAGAAGAAAAATTCAAAATGTCAGTTGTCAAACACTGAATCATGAACCAGAGCAGAGTTGTCTTTGTCTAACATTAAATAAATGACCAACAAGTGTTCATAAGTTCTTAGATACACAGTATACTAATTCAGTCCGTTAATAAAGTCATCCGGTTAGGGGGCTTTGTATAAATGTAGTATTATGAATGGTGTGGAGTGGATACTGAACCCCTGGCTCAGAAGTTTGCGCTTGTCTTTCATCCTGTCTCTGCTTCTGGACTGCTCTACAGCAAATAATGCTTAGCACTCCTCCACCCACCTCAAGCAACACTATTCCCATCCAGCCAGTGAAGATCGCAGCTCCCCATTCCAGTGTTAATAAGACATCGGCATTTGAATCTGTTAAATGTGTAGTCCAGGAGATCACCACCAGTAAAGGCAGCCCGCTTACAACAAACGATGGCCCGGAGGCAGCTTTAAACCATATATTCTTAGGATAACGTATCCACCCAATACCGTAAACTGCCATGGCAATAGATCCAATTCCTATAGATGTGATGACGAGGATTTTCCAGGTGGTGAAATGTTCAGTCAGAGACAGCAGAGACTGATAGAAGGTGCAGTGAAGTCTGCCAGTTGTGTGGTGTTGCCAGTTTAACCACACTCCATCCCAGTACAATGGAAGTGTTGTTGTGGTGTTCTCCACCGTTCCTCTTACTTTCCACATTGGTAGAAATCTTGTAAGGATTGTGCAAAACCAGCCTGCACTAGCCAGCCCAAAACTAGCAAATTCAATTTTCATATCCATGTCTGTGTTTATTCGTGGAGCAGAACTATTTCCCATATTACGGAAACCAGCTGTACTGCATTCCAGCTGTGGGCGGAGAGACACTGTGGTTGAAACGTGGGGGAATCTTTTGTGTTTTTGCCATGGTTTCATAACAAATCCCTCTATTTCCTCACACGATGAGACATGAATAGGGAGCTATGGAGATTGTATGCTTACACATCAATACTGACAAGGTTTAGTTATCTAGTGCAAAACAACTCCAGATTAATACAAGTGTTGGTCAAAACATTTTTAGGAAAATGTTGTCCATGAAAAAGTCTGTGGTGTTCGGTGTTCTGCCATTGTTGCCTTGGCTATTTTGGCTTGCTTAGTTGGGGACATTTAATATTCAACAATATTATTGATCTGCCTTACTTAAGGTGGACGTTGATGCAATTTTATTCTAGAAAAAACTTTGTTGTATTATTTTCATGTTATCAATGTGAAGCTGCTTTGATACAATCTGTATTGTAAAAAGCGCTATATATATATAAAGGTGACTTGACTTGACTTCGGTAGCAAACAAAACAGAGGAGATTGCATAGCGGGAGAACGGGAATGGTGTAACACGGGTCAGTTGGAACACTTCCAATTACTCCAACCAGAAACAAGTTACAAACCACCTATATCACTTCACCTGATCAACTTCTATCTTGAGTACTGTGCATTTGGACATACTTCTTTTGTCATGTACTGTTTTTCGCCTTCTATATAGTAGGGAAGTATGCGATTTCGGATGCAGCCAGCAGATTTAAGAGGGGAAAAACTCATTCTGAGTTAGGAAAGTAACTTTTTTACTTCATTTATTTTTATGACGACAATGCCTGCTTTAAAACTCATCAAAGTTAAATTGTTTTTTTTTTGTGTCTGTGTGGATATTTTTGTCTTCATGTGGACGTATGTCGGATGTATCCATCGGATGTTTTTATATGTTTTTCTCTGTAAAGCTACTTTGAAACAATCCATTGTTAAAAGTGCTATATAAATGTAGATGATTTGACTTGGATGTATCCTTCTCGCAGCCTTAAATCACCCACAATCCTTTGCACATATTACAATTCTAGGAGGTACACAGCATCGGTAGGATGCAGACTTCTGTTTGAGAAGCACCCAACATGCACACACATGCACCAAACATGCACACACATGCACAGCATTCTCTCTCTTCTCTCCTCTTACTTTGCACATACATCTAAGTCAAGAAGCTTGAGTGCCATCTAGTGGTGCATTAATGTAATGACATCACATTTTTTCATGCAAATTGCTAGTGCTAATGTTTTGGCTGTTAGCTGTAAGGTGAGTTTGTTCATGGCTACAAGACTCTGGGTTAGTTGTAACGTAAATTAAACATGTTAAAACCTACCCCAAGCTAATTTCTTGTTGTATTTAAATGTTTTCTTTGAATTTTAGTATGCCTAGGTCTTGGAAGAGAAAGAGTAATGTAAAAGACCAGGGAGAGTCTGTAAGATCTGTGGCAAAATTGTATGGCATTTGCCATGTATCCTTGTACAGATTCTGTAAAAAAGAAAAAAATGTTGGAAGAGAAGAAATAAAGGGAGCTTCCACAGTGGAAAGAAGGTCTTCACTGATGGACAAGAGAAATAACTTACAGAATATATGATAAGGGCAGCTGATGCATTTTATGGACTGTGTCCACGTGACGTAAGTAGGATACCAAAAAGAGTAGGATTAGGGATATGTTAGGTGAAAGTTAGGAGAAAATGATCAAATTATAGAAGTGCTCAAAACATGCAGGTGGATTGATTGAAAATGATTGAACATGGAAAGTATTGAATGTTTTGTGTTCAAATTCAATTTTATGGCCAATTACTATGACTGACTCGAGACACCAGGCACTGTTTTGTGCGGATGAGCGGCCGGAGCGCGTTAAGAGTTTTCTGTTAAAACGGTGTTGTGTTAGCGGCCCCTAAATTAATAACTAATGATCTCCGCAACGGAAGTGAATCAATCAAAACTATAGCTGGACAATAACTTTATCCTAATGCTGTTGTAAAGCCTAAACAATTTCTATTATAACTGTAAAGCTGCTTTCAAACAATCTGTACTGTTAAAAGAGCTTTATAAATTATGAATTATGTTGAAAAGTCAGTGTGGAATAAAAAGCTGTCATAATCCATAATCACCCTGGTGGATATCATGATGTTACAGTACATCTCACCCTAGGGTATGTTACAACTAACCCGGACTATGGGGTGAATTGTAACATTTCACTCCTCGTGTTTGAAACTAAACCATGCTTTTTCTGTTTATGAAAGATGCAAAGAACAGCTACATTTAACAGCAGACACTTTTTAACTAGTTTGAATCACATTTTGAATGCACTGGCTTAAAAGAACTGACAGAAATGTCAAAAATGTTGCAACCATCCCCAGTCACCCTATTATTCAAATTTGAACTTTCTTCACTCCCTCTGCATCACCAATATAATTTTTTAAGCATCAACAGATCCGCTAGGGACCTCTAGTGGTTCAGTTCCAGCAAAGTCCATTACTTTAGACTGAGAACAATTATTCTTCAGTCTTGAAAGATGTCTTTGTTTGGCACACTAAATGACAGATTCCAGTAGGATGGGAAAACAACTTGAGTGGTCAAATAGAAGAACTTGTAGGTTAGATAGCATTCCAGCAATTGTTTCAGAAGCAGAGTAAACAAACTCTCCAGGACTGTGGCCCTCCGGAGCAGGATCGGACAGCCCTACTTTATTTTAATGTGCTTGTTACATGTGTTGCATGCATTAATAGTTGAAACGTCAAATTATGCATTATTACAAGTAACTAACCCTAACCCTAAAGTAAGTACATGTTGTTAATAATATTACTCATACTCATAATTATATTACTTGAGAACTTGTGTAATTACACTGCAACAAGGTAACATTTGAATAAATTGTGATCATACAATTTATGATATACACCAGGGTTCTTCAACTCCAGTCCTGGAGGGCCAGTGTCCTGTAGACTTTAGTACCAATCCCATGATTTTACCCAGCCTTCTGTAATTTGCAAGTAATTCTGAACATCTGGATTAGTTTGTTCATACACCGGCCCTCCAGGACTGAAGTTGAGAGCCCTAAACGCTATCACTCAAGAGTTTAGACATCTTGACTGATGATTCAATTATTAGTCTGATGTGTAGTCAAATTTTAAATCTTCCTCATAAATATTTAATCAGAAATAAAATATGCACGCCTTCACAATTGTACTTCTTACCTCTCACCAAATTATATCCGCCAGAGAGCACTTCGGTACTGCTGTAATTAAATTTGAATTAAAATTTGCTTTATCGGCATGACATTTCAATGTATTGCCAGAGTTTTTTAAATGTTTATAGTGAATGTAGACCAGATGAAAACAAATTATATATATATATATATATATATATATATAATTACTAAATAGAAAAAATAAACATTTTAGAATTCTATGAACAATGTAGAATTCATTGTGCTCTCTCTCTCTCTCTCTCTCTGTGTGTGTGTTTAGGGTTAGGTTTAGTGGTTGTCATGGGATTAGTGGCTCTGTTAAGTAGTGGTTATGTTTAAATTTGGATTAAGATCTTTATTGTCACTGTACATGTACAATGAAACTCTGGTGGAGCAACCTCCAGATGCTAATACAACACTACACAACACAATGCAACACAATACAAAAAAACCTTTATGTGCAATAAAACAGAAGGTGACAAATGCTAAGATAGTGTAGTGTCAAATTGCACTGCGATAAATATGACATTACACGATAAAATATTGCACAGTGAAAACTTTATTGAGATACACTTTATTTCAAAAGAATAATTCATAGGATATTGTTCATTAAATTTACTCCATTGTTATTGTTCATTAATTATTTACTGATGGATCAAAATAGAGCATGACAGAAAATTTACAGCCCAATGGGTCAGTGTGAGGGAGAGGGATTATTTTTTAGCACAACCTTATTATTTGTTTTTAGTCCTTACAAAAAAAAATATATATATTATTAACCACTGTAGTTTTTTCTCTCACTCTCACTCTTTCTTTCACACACACTCACAAAGAAACACACATTTGTTTGTGTATCTACATGAGGAGTCTCCTTTGACACACTCCTCTACTGTATTACTCCTATTCTACTATTCTGGATTTTTACTGTCCTCGTAATGTACAATATACAGTAGGTAAAACTTGAACACATACTCACTCACAAAATATTCAAACACACATGCTGAAATGTGTCATTAATATTTTGAATGTAACAGAAGAACAAACATATGAAAATCAAAAAAGGTTAAGAGAGAGAGAGTGAGAGAGAGAGAGCGAGCGAGAGAGAGAGATGTTTAATCACTTAAAAATCCCACTTTTCTTAATTAGCAACTCTTTAGGATCTGATGAAGTGTTTCGTTTACACTTGTACATTATGACGTATCACTTTTGGTTTTGACCAGTGTGTCCGCTTTACTCAGAGGCATGTGCTGTATATCAGACGTAGTTCTTTATGGCGTAGCCACTGTGGGTGTCAGATTTTGTTAAGGTGTATCTAGGGGAATAGTTGTCCCGCTCTGGTGGGCAGCTGGTGCAGAGAACGGCTCCCCCAACGAACAGAAAGCCCGCTGTCACCCAGCCCACATACAGGGCTGCCCCCATCTCTCTCTTCAGTGCTTCATGCACTATGGGATTATGGAAGTCTCTTATAATGGAGTCGGCTGTCCAGGACACAGGCACCACAGTAGTCAGTCCAGAAAGCATAAAGGTAATCCCAGATACCACCACAATCCGTGCTTTGGCGCGTGGGTTACTTAGGCAGTTGGTGCAATCAGCCCCAACCAGAAAAATGAGGAAAGCCAAGCAGGCCAAAGCCATGGTGGTCACCATTAGCCCGCGCGACGCCTGTAGGGAAGGATCCAAATCCAGCAGGGCATCGTACAGTTTACACTGCATCTGGCCAATGCGCTCGTACACGCACGTCATCCACAATCCTTCCCAGAAGACCTGTGCCACCACAATGTTAGTGCCGATGAAGGCGGTTACCTTCCACATGGGCAGAGCACAGATGATGATGGTTCCTGCAAAGCCAATCATTGAAAGAGTGATTCCCAAGACCTGCAGAGCCATGGATGGGGCTGGGGATGACACAAAACAGACAGAGACAACCTTTAATTCTTGCTTTTATCAGTGTTTCTGTAACATACATTTTTTAATAATGAAACAGATATGATTTAGTTGCAGCTCTAATAAAGTAGCATATGAATGATTTTCTCTCACTAGGGGGCAGTAGATTTCACAATACAGGTGAGCACCGGTGGCACTGAAGTGAGTTTGCTCAACAAGACAGTTGTGTTTGAAGTTTGAATGAAACCGATACTAACCGAGAAATATATTTCTCAACAGAGAGCTGCATGGTTTAGTGGTGGTTGTCATACTTTGATCTCTGTCTTTGACATCACTTGTTTACATTTCTAAGAATGTAGTGCACGTGTTTGGACATAATATGTATGGGTTTTGCGTAAGAGAAAACCTGGCATTTCCCTGTAGTGGTTATCTGAAATAACACTGTGACTCTGTGAAAAGATCTCATTGTAGGGAAACTCAGGATGTTTGTGTACGTAAGCCTGAGAACTATAATATGAGCCCTGTAAGAAAGGTTAATAGTGGGAGAACTGGTTTTCTATTTAACTCCTGTACTCAGTTTATATTAACTTGAATTCAGATGTGTCAAAAAAAAGAAGTCAAATTGCTCATTCAAATTTATAATTCTTTGTTCAGTGTCTCTCAGAAGATGAAGAAACACACAATGCAGGTGAAATACAAATCAACTTTTCATAATTAATAAAGTACAGTAACCTAAACCCACAGTAAAAGTTACTATGAACTTATTTATATGCCTTAGAACCTGTATTTTTACAGTTTGTCAAGAAGTACAAAAACAATAGCTATGTATCATCTTGTTCTTAGAGAAAACGTAGTATGTTCGATTGACTAATGGAAACTAGTGGGTGTTCCTGAACAGCAGGTTTTCCTAGTGTTGTGTAAAGTATCTCTGGCATGCACAAAAAAACAAAATGAGAACAAAAGAAAAGGACACAGTGATAAGACATAGAAGCCCAGAGATGTTCAGAACCACCACAGCAGCAATGGATGCTTTTACTGTACTTTTTCTTGTTCCTCAACCATGAAGTTGGTACATTTCCCTGAGACAAGTGTAACGGGAATCCCAGCGACACCCACCACGATGGAAAAGACCATCAGGACACGATCAGCCTGCAGATCAGGGCTCAGTGCCAGCCTGGAGTCATAGAATTTACACTGCATCTGTCTGGTACTCAGCTGATTATTTACAAAGCACTGAATGGTTTAGCTCCCCAGTACTTGAGCGAGCTCTTAGCGCACTATAGTCCGTCACGTCTATAGCGATCTCAAAATTCCGGCCAGTTGATAATACCTAGAATTTCAAAATCGACTGCAAGCGGTAGATTAATCTTTCTGTTTATTCCGAGGTTTACTGTAGTCAGCCATATCCGGGCCGTATCCAGACCAGATGAAGGACCTGCGCCTAGACATGACCACAACGCATGATGTAGTCAGCCATATCCGGGCCGTATCCAGACCAGATGAAGGACCTGCGCCTAGACATGACCACAACGCATGATGTAGTCATCCGGATCCGGGCCGTATCCAGACCAGATGAAGGACCTGCGCCTAGACACGACCACAATGCATGATGTAGTCAGCCGGATCTGGGCCGTATCCAGACCAGATGAAGGACCTGCGCTGGATGACTCCGATCTTCAACCAGATGGAACTGGATAATATTCTGATTGTTCTGATCCAATCTGACTTCTAACCTGTAATTGTGCCTGAATCATAATCATACACTGTTCTTTCGTTGGCCAGAGGAGAACTGGCCCCCGACTGAGCCTGGTTTCTCCCAAGGTTTATTTCTCCATTCTGTCACTGATGGAGATTTGGGTCCTCGCCACTGTCGCCTTTGGCTTTTGGCTTGCTTAGTTGGGGACATTTAATATTCAACAATATTATTGATCTGCCTGCATTGACACCATTACATGAGAACTGAACTGAGCTGGACGATAAAATCACTGTTTTCCACAGAGAAAACAAAAATTAACCCATCACTGAACTTACTTAAGCTGGACTGTGACGCTTCTTCTAGATCTGCTGTACAGCCGAAACAAACTCTGCTGCATTATTTTCCTCTTATCTCTCTAAAGCTGCTTTGAAACAATCAACAGTATTGTAAAAAGCGCTATATAAATAAAAGTGACTTGACTTGATAGCTCATCCAGACAATCTGAGAGGTCACAATGTTGATACCAATGAATGCTGTAACTCTACACATGGGTCACACAGAATTATTACTCCAATCCAATCGAACAGGGCCAGGATGCAACCCAGTAACTGCATGCCCATAGATGCCCTCTCAATATCACCTGCTGGGGTTTTTTTTTTTCGGGATTTGCTTTCCCAAAACTTGACCAGTATGTACAGTAGGAGGTAAACACGCTGGGTTCAGGGAGGGGAAAAAACATGCTATTCCAAAGGTGAATCCGCACAAACTGATGAAATAGCAGGCTTGTGAGGTTTTATGTGTTTGTGATGTGACAATTAAGGGTTTTATATATATATGAGATAGGTGTACGTTCCTTTTGTCACTTCCTATAGGGTAGGAATAAATCTCTTTTTTGAATAAACATGTTTAGAAGCCTCATGTTAATTAAGAAAGCTTTGCTACAGAACTCAATGTTGCTTTCTTACACATTCGATTAATCCATTTGAAATTTAGTACTTAATATTAAGACAGAAATATTTTCCAAAAGTAACGTCACCCACATCCTGTTGTTAATATTCAGACAGCCATTGCTATTTGTTTACCAGTTTGGACTTGAAACCAAAGCTTCAGCAAAACAACTTTTGCTGTGCCAAACCTCATTTCCTGAAATGAGCTAATTTACTGAAATTTATGCACATGAATCTCAGGGATGCATTAGCATTGTTAGCATGCCCTGGGCACAGAGGTCTCAAAAGGGTCCATCAAAAACATGTTTTCCATAGCAACCTGTTTATATTACTATGGCCTAGATCCATAATCAGAATTTGACCAAATTAATAACATAATATTGTTCTACATGTAAACATGGCCATTGACTTCCCTAGAAGAGCTGAATCAACTTGTATTTAAGGATGGTTACAAATTAAATAGATCTAGTGATTTTACACTCATTTTATTTAGTGAAGAAGCTTGCTGGCTAATATTTCAAAATTATTTCCATCCACCACTGGAGTGTTAAAGTGTTAAAGTAGCTGTATTATTGCAATTATAATAAATGTACTGTTTGAACGGCAATGGCAAAATTCTGAGAGTAACATACTATTTTCAATTAGAATAGTATTACACCTTAGAAAACAATGCATTCTGGGAAATTATTTGTCATTTTCAAGAAAGTATCCTCAAAGTGTCCCAAATCACACCCAATACCCTCATTCACTATTCCCTACATTAGTTCACTAATATAGTCCACTTGAGAGAGTGAATGAAAAGAAGTGAATTTATTCAGACACTGACGAGCAGAATCACTGAAGGACAGAGAAACAAGAACAGAAAAAAAAAGACATAAGCAGAAACATGAGAACTACGCTGACTTCCAGCCACACTGAGTTTGAAACCAGATTACAAACCAAACAAAAAATGTTTATTTCATACATGTACAGAAGTTCTTGTTGAGATTTAACAGAGGTTTAGATGTTTTATTGAAAATAATAAAGTTTTTAGTCACCAAGGCTCTTGACCCTTGACTTTTTAAAATTTGTATTTTTTTTCGGGCTGCTGTAACTGTGTGTTTAAAAAGCACGGTTGTCATGGCAAGACAAAGCCAAGAGGAATTTGATCAGCTGTTTTTGGCTGTTGCTATGATGCCATAATCAATCATCATGACCTTGTCTGATCCCATTCTGTGTCTTTTAATTTTATATGTATGGGTGATAGTAGCTATGTGATTCTACAGCTTTCGTTCAGTAATCAGTTATAAAACTGAATAAACTATGCAGCTTAATGTTTGTTTGTTTTTGGGGGGGGTTAAAAAATACTTCAAAACAATTATTGCTGGTACTCTTGCTGTTGTTTCACAGTGGAAGTAATGAAAAATGTAAGCGTTTTTTTTTATAATGCAACACTTTTGATAAAGGATTGAACACTAGATGAGATCAGTGAATCAAGAGACTACATGATAGTTATGTCATCATCAATGCATTACAATCAGCATTCACTGATCATCATCACAAAAAAAACGTTTTGCCATAAATGTGGCTTGCAAAAACAGTTAAAGCAGCACAAGAAAGTAATGGTTTTAAAATGTCAAGGGTCAAGAGCCCAAATAAGTAAACACTGATCACCATAATGGCAATTCAAACCAAATATTTTCAATAAAAGATCAATATCTAAACCTCTGCTAATTCTCAATAAGAGATATATAACAGAAATTAAGTCCAACTGGTTAGTAATAAGTGTAATAATGTGTAATGACGGGAAGTCAGTTGCAGTTATTGTGTCTCTTTTTTCTGTTATTCTTCCTCTTTCCTTCATTGATTCTGCTTGTTAACAGCAGGTGTTCATCACCAATGCTCAAAAATCACTTACATATTCACTTAATTATCTCACAGCAAAACACTGCTTCAGTTACTTTTTCTCTTTGTAGTGCTACAGTATGTTCCTGTTGGGTTGAAAGGGTTAAAGGTGCAAAATAAAATGGCATATCCACGAAATGTATTTTAAGAGTAATAAACTGTTAAAAGAGGTTTGGGCCAAATTCCAGTCTCGGAATATCAAACTACACAACTCACAAGTTCCCTTGCCCATATAATCTATATGGGGGGGTATATGTAAGCTCAAAGTTGAAGCTGCTTCCCCTCCACTGCAGACAGCAAGCCAAATATGCCTTATTAGCTTAAAGATTAAATGGGCAAAGGAACTCGTGAGTTGTTTAGTTTTATATTCCGAGCTCAGAATTTGGCCAAAACCTCGTTTAACAGTTTATTACTGTTAAAATACATTTCGTGGATGTGTCATTTTACTTTGCACCTTTAACCCTTTCAACCCCACAGGAACATACTGTAGTGTCCACACTACAAAGAGAAAAAGTAACACTGAAGCAGTGTTGCAGTGAGATAATTAAGTGAATATGTAAGTGATTTTTTGAGCATTGGTGATGAACACCTGCTATTAACAAGCAGAATGATGAAGTTGAATGATGAGTATGGCAGCAAGATACCTAAATTATGTTAGTGGAGTTGGGGAGATGGAGGAATGCCAAAACAACTGATTCCAGAGCAAGGGGAGTGGCTGCTTGAATGCTCCGGCAGTTAATTGAAAGATTAGATGGGTTCACTCCTCCCAAAATTACGTTGTGAACTTCACTAATACACTTCAGAGGGAAAAGGAGAACACATGAGATACAACCACCTAAATACTGATAACACGGAACAATGAGCAAACCAAAACAGGAAGTACATAGACAGAGATAAACGACAGAGGTAAACGAGGGAACTGAACATGAACAGCTGAATCAAATTATAACTGATGTGTAACCATAGAAACTAATGAGAAATCATACAGACACGACAGGAACTAACTAAACAGAACATTATCGTGACAGCCTGATTTTTTTCTGCCTTAGTTGTCCTCCTTAGGTGGGCAGGAGCTACACACATGGGCGTCAGTTTGGTTTGAAATGTGCTGGGGACAGAGACGATGTCGGAAGGGCATTTTCAAAAGTGCTAGGTACAATGACGCATTCATTCTTTTTTCTCTTTCGCACAGGTCATGTTTTGAAAGACGATGTCCTGTAGCTTACTGATGTAAATAAATAAAAATGTATACAAAGATGTGATGTCCGACCAAAAATGTGATGGTACTTTGGGTTTAATTGGTCGTACAATGAGATCTAATATATGTTGTTAGTATCGTGAATTTTTACGTGAATAAATACATAGATCCGACTGTGTTGCGTATGTAGGTACTGTAATGGTCCAGTGGCAGCAATTTTGCCAAGCCTGTCGGAGGTTCTGGGTTCTAATCCGCACTCGTATAGTTTTTTTTCCCCTCATCGATAATGTTTATCAGTGGTTGTATATCAAGAATCTTGATATACTTTATCACTGATAAACATTATTGGTTTTGATGAGGGAAAAAAACTTTACGAGTGCGGATTAGAACCCAGAGAAGCAGGGACAGTTTGTGTGCATTATGATTTGTGATTTCACCGGAACGAATAGAATCTCCGCAACGGATTGAAGCGCGCGTCCGAGTGAAGACAACACATTTCAGCGCTAGATCGCCTCTTATTTAACAAATGAATGAAACTAATGCTGCTAGTTAACTGGAAATGTTTTATTTGTATATGTACCTCCGTGCCGAGAGAGGTTTCAAAAGTGGTGGGGACAATATCGACCCTGGCAAAAAGTGGTGGGGACATGTCCCCCCCTTCCCTCCCGTAAATGACGCCTATGGCTACACAGTATACCTCCTCCCCGGATCAGCAGTGCAGCTGCACCCCATACCATGTAGAGAGAAGGTCCCATCTCCCTTCTTTGGGCATCTGTGAGCAAGGGATAGTATAAATCCCTGATGGTGTTAACTGACCATGAGTTACATGCCGCACAAGCTACACGTCACAGTATAAATGCAAGCAACACAAGTGGCCAAGCAGCCAAGAGTGAATTCATTGCATTTGTCCTGCACTTTGTATCACACAGTTCATCCACAAGCCCTCCCAGATAGTCTGCTCAGTCACAATATTGGCTCCGATTACTGCTGTCACCTTCCACAAATAAGGGCACAGATCATAATAGCTCCCCAGACACCAATAATGGCTAGGGACATGGCTAGGAGAAGTCAAAACATAGACGCCATTTTTATTGAATTATTCTATTTGTTTGGCTTTGTTTTCTTGGAAGTGTTTGCTCCTCTGTTAATTTTAGACATGACTAACCTGTTTTAAGTTTTTCTCAGAAGGGAGGGGTCCAAGTCAGATGGACCTGAAACCTGGTTAAACCTGACCAGATTCCACAGCAGGGAATGTGGATACAGCTAGTTTCTCTGAGATGCGCATCAACGAGGAATTATTGGTTGATGACTTGGTTCAAATACAAATGAACCAAGTCATCAACCGAAAAACCTTTGGATATTACCCACAAGCCTTTATATGGATTTCACGAGTTTACACGTACATGAAATCAAAAGTTCCATTTATGCGTATTTGGCTTGCTGTCCGGGGGAGGGCTCTGAGCTCGGAATTTTACCCGAACCCAGAGTACTCCCCCCTATCCTGGGGTAGACCCAGCCGAGTGTGAGGTGATGGGGTGGTGGAGGGATGCTGAGACACTTGTCGTGAGACAGTAGGTGAGGAAAAGCTTTATTTATACCGGCTTCCTCTTGAGTTGATTGGTTGATTACCTGAACGTGCTCCTCCCGAACTTTGTTACATAAAACTTCATTTAGTGATCTAGTGCTTTTACACTCCTTTTATTTAATTAAAAAAATATTTTTTAGCTTACTGGCTAATATTACAAAATTATCATATTATCACATATTATAATGATCCCATTAAAGTTATTGCCATAAAATAATAATGTTTCAAAACACAATTCTAATAAATGCACTCTTCCAACAGCTTATTAGGACTGCTTGCTGATTTGCTTGTCCAAATGTCTGGTGCGCAACAAAGTGAAAATATCTATTCACTATAGATATAATATCTAATATCTATAAAATAGATTTTTCATTGAGTTCATGTTATGTAAGAAACGAATGAAGGAGAAACAGACTGAACATACCTTATAGTTGTTTATTATTTCTTACAGTAAATTTTTTTTTACAACAAAATTGCACAAACTGTTTTACAGGAGATCTTTGCCAACATCTGTTGAGTTTTTCAGCAGTTTAGTCACCATGACAGAGGCAAGCATGAACTGATCTGTAATGTTTTCTGTGATGTGAGAATATTCATTATTGTCAAGCTATTATTATGAAACGTTCAATGCAATAAGTTGTTTTACAGAACCGTTTTTTAATAACAAAATAGTAAGACACATTTAATGATCATTGTGCAAAAAATGCTAATCTATGTACCCCCCAAAAATAATCTTGATAAGAAGAGCATTTTTATAAAACCATAGACATTGTGTTTTTTTAACAGTTATATATACTTAATTTTCTGATTAATAAAAATATGACTATTGTTACATTACACATAAATTGGCTTGTTTATAAAAAACAGATCTCTGTTGCTACCCTGAGTTGGATTCCTCTCATCACATTATCCATACACAATTTTCTCCTTCACTGTATAACCACAGCACAAAACCTCAGTATATAAACTATATGTCATATCAGACACGGTTCTTCTACTTTTTCTCCTTGGAAAAAAAGTCCATAGGTGGGGATAAAGAGGTTTTACGGGGGGAAAAGAGAGACTTTGCCAGTAAAAAGTCTTTGTGTGCTTGATCTCTATCAGACGTAGGCTTTGCTGTTGGCAACGGACCGTGGCTGAGAGTACTTGACGCCGTAGTTGTCCTCCTTAGGTGGGCAGGAGCTGCACAGTATTCCTCCTCCCAGGATCAGCAGTGCAGCTGAACCAAATCCAATATAGAGAGAAGGTCCAATCTCCCTTCTTTGGGCATCTGTGAGCAAGGGGTTGTAGAAATCCCTGATGATGGTGTTAGCTGACCAACAGACGGGGACCAGAACCAGCACTCCAGCGATGATGAAGATTACACCACTAGCAATAGCCACCTTCACCTTTGTGCTTTCACCCTCGACAAAGCTGGTACATTTTCCACCAGCAATTCCCAGGATGATCCCAAAGATACACACAATGATGGCGATGATCACAAGTGCCCGAGCAGCCTGCAAGTCCTGAGGTAAGGCCAAGAGGGAGTCGTAGATTTTGCACTGCATTTGTCCTGTGCTTTGTACCACACAGTTCATCCACAAGCCTTCCCAGAAAATCTGTGCAGTCACAATATTAGAACCAATGAATGCTGTCACCTTCCACATAGGAAGGGCACAAATCACAATAGTTCCTATGAAACCAATCATGCCTAGGGAAATGCCCAGGGTTTGTCGACACATAGACACCATTTTTCTCTTGTTTGCTTGGCTTCGCTGGCTTGAAAGTGTTCGCTCCTCTCTTAATCCAATAAATTACTTCTGTTCCTAGCCTTCAGAATGTTCCAACCTTTATGATTGTCTCCAAAGGGAGGAGTCCAAGTTGAATCAACCTAGAACCAGGTTAAACCTGACCAGATTCCACAGCAGAACATTTCTGTGAGATGCGTATCAATGAGGATAACCTAACAACCACATGTATCAACCACAAGCCTTTTTAGTGATCTAGTGCTTTTACACTCACTTTATTTAATAAACAAGTTGTGAGTTAGTAAATTTAATAAACAAGTTTTAGCTTACTGGCTAATACAACGCTATCTCACGACCAATTCGTACAAATTCGTACGAGTGCTTAAAAAGTGGCTAATTCGTACGAATTAGTACGACCTCACTTGTACGAATTCGTACGATTTGTCTAAACCCACGTGATGGGTAGGTTTAGGGGTGGGGTCAGGGGTAGGTCGTTCGTACGAATTCATACGAATTGGCCAACTCGTAAAATATGTACGATTTAGCCCAAATCGTACTAATTCGTACGAGTGAGGTCGTATGAATTCGTACGAATTAGCCACCTCGTAGAATTCGTACGAATTGCCGTGAGATCGGGTTGGCTAATATTATAAAATGATTTATATCCATCAGTATGTGCTCTTTCTCCACTGAGCAGCATCATTTTAGTTTTAGGCAGTCAGTTCAATTTCACAAAAACAAAACCAGCGAGGGGTCCCCCTGTCACAGGGGAAGAAGGGCCCTTGCACTGTATTACAATGTATAGCCAGGGCAAACTGTCCCTTACGAAAGGAAAATATATTTACCAATATATTACTTGAAATATATTGTAATATATTATTTTCCAATATATTATATATTGGAAATACATGGAATAATATATTAATGATAAATATATTATACAATATATTATATATTCATGTAATATATTGCAATATATTGCAAAATATACAAATGATTGCCGCTTTCCATATATTGCAATATATTGAGCATGAATATATAATATGTGTTTATATATCGTAAAATATATGCAATTTTATATTTATAAATATCCAAATGTATTCCGATTTATATGGCAAAATAACTCATTTCATGAATGTGAATATACATTAACATGTATATGGGAACATGTATGTGCAATAATGTACACAATAAAGGATAAAACTGTGAATATTACATGTAATACTATTTTTGTTGTCATTAGTAAATATTTTATATGTATTAATACATAGCCATACATGAGTATTGCATATATTTAAGTATATTGGAAATATAAGCACTTGTTCCCAATATAAGGAAATGTATTATGTTATATATCGCATTATATTTTGCAGTATATTCCCATATATTTTTTTTCCGTTAGGGATAAATGCTAATCTATTCATTAATATGTAATATTATATAAATATAAATGCAAAATCTGCAAAATAAAACAGTAAAATTACGTAAAACTACAGTATATATATATAGCACATATATTGCAGTATATTAAAGCATAAAAAGACAAACTATTATATGTAAAATATAGGGACTTTTTTGGTCTTGATTGCAATATATTTGTTTTATATGTATCAATATATATACATATATGGTCTATGCATATATTGCAATATATTGGAAAATATAAATATTAAATCCCATATATGGAAATATATTGCCTAATATATCACATGATATTTTCCAATATACTGCAATATATTTTTGTTTCGTAAGGGGTACAACTGGGGAAAAGGGGGCAAGGCATCAGTGCTTTTTAACCAGGATGACCACTGTATGTCTTTTAACTGAGTATACTCAGGTAAACAATACATAGCAGTGTTAAGTCTCCATTCGTTTCTTAAGTCGGGGCCGGTTCATGTCAGGCTACAGTTCATTATTCGTGAAAGCAAACCATTCGCATAAGCTGTGCTCATACATGTAAAAGGCTTATAGGTGGCTGAATCTTTGTTAATTTAGATTAAGATTGTGTGGGTGTTTAATTTGTGATTGTAATTAAGTTCGCTGTTATGGGAAGAAGGAGGCGGGAACCGGCAAACATTTAATAACTTTAATAATAAAATAAACCAATACAAAAATGAGAGTAAAGACAGCAGCCCCTCACGGACGACTGCTGTCATATACAACAAAACATAAAATCCAGGCCTGGTCCTCTCTCGTCCTTCACTGTCATCACTCCCCCTTTTATGCTCCCGTAGCTCCTCCGTGAGAGATAAGAGACGGGTGTGTCATGCAGGTGTCGCTCATTATCAATCACGCCACCGGCCTCGCGCTGTTCTCTCACGGCCCCTCGGCCTCGTCCTGCTCGCCATATACCCCCATCGCCCCTCGCAGGCCAGGGGGTACTCCTGAGATAGACGAGGCGAGAGAAAAGGATACGGAAGCAAGAGGAGCGTCAGAGACGAGAGGGGGGAGAGAGGAAAGAAGAAGAAAAATCTTGGTCCGGTTCCCAAAACGCACTGCGATTTGGTCCTCCACCAGCTGGGTGATCTTCTCCTTGGTATCTGGCGGTGGCGCTGGATAGCCCTCGGGGGACGGCTCGACACTCCTCCGCTTCCTGGTGGACGGCGACGGCTCCTCCGGGTTCGGGCAGTAGGCAGGTGTCCCCCGTTCCCTGCTCCTCCCCATCATGCTTTCAAGATATCAAAACTCCCCCAGGAGGACTATCTGAAACACCACAGTATGCCATTAAAAAAAATGTCTGACTTCCTGTTTGGCGGAGCTAATGTCTGTGGTGTGAAAGTTGTCCGGCTTGATGAGATCTATATATGTGCAAAGCTCGGTGACCGTAGCTAAAAAAGTATTTGCTATAGAGTCCCCTGAACATGCCCATTTCTAGGTGGCGCTATAGAGCCCCCTCTACGTGTCCATGAATGAACCTTTGCTAAGCCGTAATAGGAGGTGACTTTGACGAGTGTGCAAAAGATCATGAATATTAAAGCACGGCAAGTACCCTAAAAAGAAATGACTAAACATAAAAAGGATACAAATGTTTGATGTGTTGCCATGGCAACAGTATTTAAGAGATCAAAAATGTCTAGAATTTGAAATCTATACTTTTTTGCCATTATTATAAAAACATCTGAAGCAATTTAGTAAAAGAGTGAAAAGGGAAATTGAAAAATTTGTTACAAATGTCCTACTTCCCTCTGCCAGTTGTAATGTTGAGGACAATAGCCCCTTTCACACAGCAATCCTGGTATATTACCATAAAATTACCAGAATGACTTTATTGGTAATACACAACTGCTCACACAAGCATTGGTGTTTGGCTTTTTATCGGTAAGAGACCATTCACACATAAGCTCCAAAATACTGGTAAATTATGTGATGTCAGTCATCGGAAGTGATCTTTAAACGTTGCGCCGTTGTCTTCATCCGCCCGCATAAGGAGAAGTGCTTTAGTTTCACTATCTGTTCAATTTGACTAAATTTTTTTACTTCTCAGTGAAAGGCATAAGGGGATAATCAAACAGAACGCATTTGTGCTCTTTAAAGCACGGGACGTGCATAACAGTATCCAACTGATATCTGATCCAATTTCTGATCCAATCTGACTTCTGACCTGTAATGCTGCCTGAATCATAATCATACACTTAGGTTCGTTGGCCAGAAGAGAACTGAGTGACTGAGCCTGGGTTCTCCCAAGGTCATTCTGTCACTGATGGAGTTTTGGTTCCTTGCCACTGTTGCCTTTGGCTTTTGGCGTGCTTAATTGGGGACATTTAGTATTCAACAATATTATTGATCTGCCTGCATTGACACTATTATATGAGAACTGAACTGAGCTGGACGATGACATCACTGTTTTCTGTATAGTGGCTAAATATAAATTACCTAAATTAATAACTTTTTTACAACAGAAATTAACCATCACTGAAGTTACTTAAGTTGGACTATGAAACTTCTTTCTTCTAGACCTGCTGTACAGCAGAAACAAAATTTTTTGCATTATTTTCCTGTTATCACTGTAAAGCTGCTTTGAAACAATCTGTATTGTAAAAAAACACTATATAAATAAAGGTAACAAAGGTGACAATTGGCCCAAAGCAGACTTCTTAAATCAGTGCATTCTGACCTCATATGTGATCATACCGGTAATCTTCATTCCACGTTCACACAGAGCACATTGCCTGTAATTTACTGGTAATGTTACAACTTCCCTTACTGGTAAATTGCGCCCGTTGGTGTTTTAAGCCCCCAACGGATCCTTCAAAGCAGCGCTGCATGGAAGGCGCTCCCTGCCCCCTGCTGCGTTTCAGCCAATCGCTGCAAAATCTACCATTGCCAATCTGTTTACAGTTAGCTAGATAGCTGAGCGTGTCCGGCCAGCGGCAAAGAAAATCCCTAGCAGCTAGTGTTGGCTATATTTCAAAGCATAGTCATTTTTTTAAAATAATAAAACATTTCATTATGAATTCAGATCGTAGAATATTGCTCTATGCAACTTACCGTACCAAGTTGAGTCAAGATCGATCGCTCGTTGGTTCTCAAAGTTGAATGCGAGCCCCATTGTTGCGATTGGCTGAAACGCGGCAGGGGGCGGGGAGCGCCTTTCATGCAGCGCTGCCTTGAAGGGTCCGTTGGGGGCTTAAAACACCAACGAGCGTAAATTGCTGGAACCAATTTACCTGTATTTTTGAAAAGGTCCTGTTCACACATAATCTTTTACTGGTTATTTACCGGTAATTTACCAGTGAAGACTGTTTGTGTAGTCGGCACCGATAGCTTAATGGGCATGTGCGCCGACATGTAGCGCCGTTATGCTTCTGGCGACCAGAGTTCGAGTCCCGGCTCGTGGACCTTTCCCGATTCCGTCTCACCTCACTTCCTGTATATCTACTGTTCTATCCTAATAAAAGGCAAAAACACCAGAAATAAATCTAATAAAAAAAAATACTGTTTGTGTGAAATTGCCAATTACCCTACCATAATTTGTGAATATTAGACTAAATCTGTGGCAACCACAGCGATAAATAAATTTGGAAATGTTATAGGACACTATGGAGTCCACCGGCCACACCCAAAACAAATTACCAAATAATTGCTAAATGTTGCTAAGCTTCTACGAGTTTAGACAAATTTATCTGTTAACTTTCATGATATTTTAGCCATGGTAAGACCATCAAAACTGCTGGGAAAATGTAAAAATCCCACATTCCATCCAAGATGGCTGACTTCCTTTTGGGCGGAGTGAGATAAAACCAAGTGAACATTGCCCTATATGATGTCATCAATGACCATACCACATTTCGTGCACATTGGAGAAACTTCATTTTGACGACAGCCTGCACTCGACCACGCCAAAGTCCAAGCATTACATTACGTTTAAAGTTTTTGCAGGTCTAATGTGTCTGCAAAGTTTCATGCATGGCAAAGGCCTCAAAAACGAGCGAATTCTCTAAAGGAGAATAAAATATATAATAATAATAGTGAAAAAATATGCTAAAAAACTATGGGGGTGTAGTGCCTCTGGTTCAGGCCTCTATGCCCTACACCTTCTGTGCTCGGGCCCTAATCATATGTTAAAGTGTTAACATAGCTCTATTATTGCCATGAAATAATAATGTTTCAAATGCACTGTTCCAACAGCTTATTAGGACCGCTTGCTGATTTGCTGGGGCAAATGCCTGGTGCACAACAAAGTGATAGAAGATATGTATCCAAATTACCCAGGCATGTACCCCTACCAAGGACCTATGTAAAGTGATATCATATACATGATATCCTTATTAGCCTGGGAAAACCCATAGACAGTAAAAGAAATGGACACAGCGACCCCATTGATTTCAACAGAGAAGACTGAAGCCCGATTATTGCACTTCCTGCCTGATGTCTGAGCGACTGCGCAGGCTCAAACTGAGCTTGATGACAGTCTGACATTTGTAAATCTTCTAGTAGCTGTGCCAAGACAAATCTGAATCACCTAATTCCTCAAAAACGTTGTTGAAATATTTTGTCCCATTGCTTTTATGGACTCTCTATCTATGGGCTTCTCCCTTGACTTTATACGGTAATGTCTCTATTGTGCGACAGAAAGTTGCGTGGTTATGACGCAATCGTTAGCCTATTTTTACAAAAACGGCTTGGGGCCGTAACGTAAGATTCAAAGTAATGGAGCCTTTTATACATTGTCGTGTTTCTTTAGAAATAAATAATGGACAAATGAAGTCTTTGGACGCCTCAGATGTAAAGTTATTCGCCGTCAAAGTGACGCCAAAATGAATGGGAGGCAATGGAATGCTAACAGCAGGTGAAGTTCTGCTAGAATGGCGGCTCCCGCAAGGCTTCAACTTACGGCTGATGGATTACCCCCTTGGGAAAACCCAGACAACTTTCGGCAAATTTAGATTTGCTCTGCAAGTTAGTCTGGCAAAGAGCTGTAGTGGCAATTTTAATGATATTCATTGATCTTTAGTTAAATATAGATGATTCAAAGAATGTCACATGTGTGTCTCTCACTTGTAGTGAGAGAGGATTCTGTTTATGTACCTGGGGAGGCAGAAGAGGGAGACACTCCAGAGAACAGACGAACAAGGACCTCTGACCTAGATGTCAGAAGGCCATTTGGTGCAGGGGAGCTTAGTGGGCCAACTAGTGACGTCTATGGAAAACTACTGGGAGGAAGGCTCTGGGGGGAAGAAGGCCTTGAAACTAAGATAAAAGCTAGTTCAGTCTGTCTGGGGGTGTGTCACTCTTCTGCACAGGGTAACAACTGTGTATTAGACTGCTCCTATTCTTGCAAGAATAAATACTTCTATTTTATATAATTTGACTCTGAGTGTCTCTTACGCAGTGATGTTTGTTTGAGAATTTTTGCCACAACAGAGCTCATTCAAGCCCATTTCTAATCCGTCGAAATCGCGGCACCAATCAGAAACGTTGGGGCGGGCTTTACACGATGACGACAGCACAGCAACGGTGAAACAGATTTTGTACATTTACAAAGATGGATGCCGCCGTGGACTAGGGGTGTGACGGTGGTCTGAAATCTCTGCCCCTTTACCAATCAGAGCGCGCTGACACGGAGTAAAGCCTTGTTTATACTCGAAAAAGTATAAAGTATAAAAAAATGGAAGAGAAGCTAATAATCGTCGTTGCTGGGTTTCCTACAGGTTTCCTATCATTTATGACATGATGTTGTTTGCTTATAGGGACCGCAACTTTTTATTTGAAATATTTACGAACGCTCGTTTTAAAGCGGGAATGCAATTCATTTGCTCACAGTGACACCGATTTGACCAATTGCATTTATAACCTAATGCAAATAATAATAATAATAATAATAATAGCCAACTATTCTTTTTTTCCCGACCAAATGTGACCAAAACGGTTATAAAAATGCTGTCATTATAAAAGGTTTCATCAATGTATTGCTTGTTTTTTTCTGTTTATTACATTTCATGTTGTGACACTTTGCAACGTCAGAGCATTCAAAGCGTCCAAAGCGTCAACAAGCTTCCCCGTACTTTTTGACAAGCGTCCTTGACAGGGCGGCCAGAGCTTCTTTGACGCTCAAGTCGGAGGCGGTGTGAACGTACAGTAACAGCGCGCGGCGCTGCGTCCGAGGATGAACGACTTCAAGCCGAATCTGCCCGAGCATGTACGTCTCACCGCACCCAGTTTGCGCGTCTTAATTGAAAACTTAATTGCAAAGTTTTTTTTTGTTAAGGTTTTGTTTACTGTGTGTGATTTATTTAATAGAAAGCACATTCACTTCTAGTTGTCTTGCCGTTAATTTTAAATAAACGTAGAGCAAGTAGCTAATCAGTGTCTGTCTGCTCGTTTATTCAAACTAATCTCCTTCATCGCTCTGATTGGTTTTAGGCCAATCCAATTGCGCCCAGAGGCGTTTGAGCTACGTACATTGGTGCCTTTGGAAATGATTAGTCTATGAAGCTTTTGCCAGACCATAACTCAGTTACAACTGAGAATGTTCTGGTTTAACCAGGCTAATACAGAAGGCTATCTATTCACCCAATAAAATAGATTTTTAATTCATGTTATGTAAGAAACAATACTTTTTGCTTCGAATGAAGTGGAAACAGACTGAACATGCTGTTTTTTGTTTTCTTTCAGAGCAAAATGTAGATTTTTTTTACAGCAAAATTACTCAAACTGTTTTACATGAGATTCTTGCCAACATCTCTGTCGAGTTTTTCTGCAGTTTTATCTGAGGCCAGCATGATCTGATCTGTAATGTTTTGTGGGAATGTATTATCAAAGTATTATTATGAAATAATGTCAATACAGTATCAATAAGTTGTTTTACAGAAACATTTAATTTAAAAACAAAATAATTAGACAAATTTAATGATCAAGACATCTTTGTGCAAAAAATGCTAATTTATGTAACTAAAAAAACTTGATAAGAAGGTTAACACACATTTTATAAAACCAAAGACATTGTATTTTATTAACAGTTAGATATCTTTAATTTTCTGATTAATAAAACTATTACTATTGTCATATTAAACATAAATCGCAAGAATGGCTTGTTTATGAAAAACAGATTTCTGTTGCTTCCCTGAGTTGGATTCCTCTCATCATATTATACATACACAATTTTCTCTTTCAGTGATCTGTATAACCACAGCACAAAACCTCAGTATAAACTATATGTCATATCAGACACTGTCCTTCTAGTGTTTCTCCTTGGGAAAAAAAATATCCACAGCTTGGAATAAAGAGGTTTTACGAGGAAAAAAAGAGAGTCTTTGCAAGTAAAAAGTCTTTGTGTGCTTGATCTCTTTCAGACGTAGGCTTTGCTGGTGGCAACGGACCGTGGCTGAGAGTACTTGACGCCGTAGTTGTCCTCCTTAGGTGGGCAGGAGCTGCACAGTATTCCTCCTCCCAGGATCAGCAGTGCAGCTGAACCAAATCCAATGTAGAGAGAAGGTCCCATCTCCCTTCTTTGGGCATCTGTGAGCAAGGGGTTGTAGAAATCCCTGATGATGGTGTTAGCTGACCAACAGACGGGGACCAGAACCAGCACTCCAGCGATGATGAAGATTACACCACTAGCAATAGCCACCTTCACCTTTGTGCTTTCAACCTCGACAAAGCTGGTACATTTTCCACCAGCAATTCCCAGGATGATCCCAAAGATACACACAATGATGGCGATGATCACAAGTGCCCGAGCAGCCTGCAAGTCCTGAGGTAAGGCCAAGAGGGAGTCGTAGATTTTGCACTGCATTTGTCCTGTGCTTTGTACCACACAGTTCATCCACAAGCCTTCCCAGATGGTCTGTGCAGTCACAATATTGGCTCCAATGAATGCGGTCACCTTCCACATAGGAAGGGCACAAATCACAATAGCTCCGATGAAACCAATAATTCCTAGGGACATGCCCAGTATCTGTCGGCACATGGACACCATTTTTCTCTTGTTTGCTTGGCTTCGTTGGCTTGAAAGTGTTCGCTCCTCTCTTTATCGTAGAAATGACTTCTGTTCCTCCCTTCAGAGTTTTAAGATTTTCTCAGACGAAGGGGAGGAGTCCAAGTTGGATGGACCTGAAACCAGGTTAAGGTAAATTTTCAAGCCTGACCAGATTCCTCAGAAGGGAATGTTGATACTGTGGCCAGTTTCGATGAGATGCACATCGGCAAGGAACTGAACAATGGCCATGTCATGAATACAAATGAGGCAAGTAATCAACCGAAAGGATTGGGTTGGGATTAACCGCAAGCCTTGTTGAGACTCAAAACAAAAAAAATATGAAGCTAAAAATAGAGCTAAGTGTTTTGATGGCCGGATGAAATAAAGGCTTTTTGACATTATATTTTGGTTAGCTTTCTTTTCTTATTACTGTTAAAAACTAAAGTAAAGTAAAGTCACATTTATTTATATAGCACTTTTTTACAATACAGATTGTTTCAAAGCAGCTTTACCGAGATAACAGGAAAATAATGCAAAAAAAAAGTTTGTTTCCAGAAGAAAATAGTGTCACAGTCCAGCTTAAGTAAGTTCAGTGATGTTTCATTTTTGTTTTAAAAACAGTTATTAATTTAGTTCATTTACTGTATACAGTATATAGCCGTTCTGGAGAAAACAGTGATGTCATCGTCCAGTTCAGTTCTTGTATAATAGTGTCCATGCAGGCAGATCAATAATATTGTTGAATATTAAATTAAATGTTAGATTTTAATGTCTCCAACTAAGCAAGCCAAGACAATGGCAACAAAGGTGGTAAAAGACGACAGTGGCAAGGAACCAAAACTCCATCAGGTGGCAGAATGGAGAAAAAACAGCTCAGTCTGGGTAACTAAACCAATGCTACACTGTCCATATGCAATTAGTTTCGTCGCAGAATCCCTGGAATTTTCCACGTAGAATTCGCAATACAATAGGCTTTATGCACAGCTTCACTACTTCCTGAACTTAAGCCAGCCCTTTGTTTCCTGTCTGCCATTATTGGACAAACTGATTAATCCAGGTGTGCCTGATTATTGTTACTGAGGCCAGACACACCTGGATTAATCAGTTTGTCCAATAGAGGGAATGCATTAACGTCACTTCCCCGCCGGAACACGCCCCCCTCAGCGGGACTGAGTGGCAGAAGAGCTGCTGCGTGACTGGAGTTAATAGGGGAAACTGCGTTAACGCGAGTAAAACAAACTATTATCAGTTTAAACTAAAAGTTGGACTCGATATAGTGTTCCTTACAACTTATCAAAGATCCAGTGATCCATGGATATTGACACGCAGCCAGGAATCGTGTTTCCTGACATTTATATGTGCCTGATTTCGACGCCGGGGAAATAAATGAAGAAAATTTGCCTGTAAACGTTTTATATAAATACAATATAGATAGGTCTAAATCCGAGTGATCACTTACATTAATGTTATACTGTATATCATCATATCGTCCAGCCCTAAAACTTGTATAGTTTTTTGTCAGTGTTTATTTAAAAACATCCAATTATGCAGAATATAGTCTGTTCTGTAGCTTTTTGCAGTCTGTAAAAATATACAGTACCTCAGATTTCTGGTCAAATCTAGTTGTACAGTCAATCGCAAAGCTCTTTCCCGTTTTAGATGTGTTTTGTGTGATTTTCACGGCATTCACGCTGAAAACAAATGCCGCCGCTCAGTCTTTTTGCCACTTGTGGGCGTGACCGCATTCACTCCGGCCGACGGTGACGTCATGCGCATACCCTCTATAATGGCAGACAGGAAACAAAGGGCTGGCTGAAGTTCAGGAAGTAGTGAAGCTGTGCATAAAGCCAATTACATTAATGGTTTTACAAAAATTAAAGGGACATTTTAATTATATTTTCTCATTTTTAACTGGTTGGCGGCTGAGCGAAAAAGTTTTATTGCTCAAGTTTTAATTAATCAACTTTCAAAGGATAAATGTAGAAATGACAATATAAAATCATTTGTAATGTTTCAGAAATACATTTATTGACAAGATAATTTATAAAAATCCAAAGCTATATTCATTGTAAAAACATTCCCCTGTGGAGACGCAATCAAATGTATTGATTCTTTAAAAAATAAAAAAAATAAAAACATCAGAAAATGCTTGATTTACAGAAAGTGACCAACACAGCAGTACTCACAAATGTTACCTACTGTGTTGAAACATACATGTATTCATTAGCCATTTAGCATTACAAAATCTCTACCGGTAGAGCAACTCGAATGAGTGGAGGAAGTGGACAAACAAGTTTTTCCAAATCATCATTCACAGGCTTGCAGAGAATAAGACATTGCAAACAGGTCGCTAATTAGATTTGTTGTTGGATATATACATTTTGTTCAATCAAACACTGAAAGTAAGTACAGATTGCATTCAAAAATGTTGAGGAACACAGTTTTAGAAGATGAGAGTCAAAGAAATGTTCCATTAGCTAAAGATATTGTCCCGGAACAGTTGAGTAACCTGGGGGTGGATAAGGTTTGTTAGGAACGTAATTTCCAGTATATGCTACACTAGGTGCATATGTGTTAGCAGGCATGTAAGCTCCAGGAGGCCCATACATAGGTCCTTGGTAGGGGTACATGCCTGGGTAATTTGGATACATATCCTCTCTCGGTGGACAGGAAGTACACAGAATGATCCCTCCAAACAGAAGACACGCTGAGGCGCCCCAGCCAATGTATATGGATGCCCCAAGCTCCCTCTTTTGTGTCTCGATTGTGAGAACATTCTGGAAATCTGAGATGGTGACAGCTGACGACCAGCAGACCGGAATAAGACAGGCGACTCCAGCTACAATGCAGAGGATGCCACCCAGGATCAGCACTTTAGCCATGGAGGACTCTTTCTTCAGACAGCTACTGCACTGGCCACCCACAAACGTCAGTAACATTCCAATGGCGCCGATCACTATTGCGATGATGGTCAGCGCACGGGCCGCTTGCAAGTCCTGGGTCAGTCGCATTATTGAGTCTTGGATTTTACACTGCATCTGTCCTGTGCTCTGCATTACACAGTTCATCCACAAGCCGTCCCAGACAATCTGGCCGGAGACAATGTTGGCACCAATGTACGAAGTGACACGCCACAATGGGATGCCACAACAGACACATATACCAACAAAACCAATGAAGCACAGGGTCTGGCCAGACACCTCTTTAGCAATCCTTCCCATGGTGTTGTCACAATCAAAATCAGCTGTTGGTCTGGTCGTAATCCATGAGTGTCTGAGAAACAAGCAGGAAGTGATGGCCTGTTTGACACTGATCCTCATTTGGGAGGAGTCTTGTAGACCTGTTTGTTTTAAACCTGCTGAACAAGATTCCAAAGCAAGATTCTTAAAATATGCAGCCATTCCGTGAAGCAGGAAACGCAGGAAACGCAGATCTGCGTTTGGTACATAGACAGTAAAAGAAATGGACACAGCGTTGATTTCAACGGAGAGACTTGAAGCCCAACATGGGCACTCACTTCCTGATAGCCAAGCGTTCTTGCGCAGCCTCAAACTGAGCTTGACGACGTAGATGTCACGTGAGCAAACTGACTGACAGTTGTAAATCTTCTAGTAGCTGTGCCAAGACAAATCTGAATCACCTAACGTTAATCTCGCAGAGACGGCGAAGCGCGACCTGGAGCAACTTTTGGTAAGTATTCTGATTAATTATTTTGTCATTTTGCTTAATATTTATTTATTAAAAAAATTAACGTCAGTACACCATATTAAGTTAATGCATAAAATTAATGTAAAATGATATTCAAGAACTTATGAATTCACCCCCAATAGGTATATGTAAGGAGATACTGGGCAAAGCTAATTATTGCTAACTAAATGATAGTTAAGATTAGTAATTTAACTTAAACAGCTGATCTAAGTCGAATGTAAGTTAAATGAGTCATATTTATTTAACCGCCCAGGAAGTGAATATTTTAAATATAATTTGCACGGTCAAATTGGGCATTGGTAAAGATAGTAGCCTATGCTTGCTGGGCATATAATTAACACGATTGCTTGATGCACATGATGTTGTATATTGTTAATGGTCGCCGAATGTAACCACAAAACGGCGTTAACTGTTATCGACACAGAGACAATAAAAGATCTATCGCAAGAGAAATGGACGAATTAGTCATATAAAAAAGTTATTCAGTAAATCGCTTTGTACAAAAGCTTCTGTTTTGGCCTGTTAAATAACATAAGATGGCCAATAACAGCTATAACTAATGGTTGCCCTTTTCATTTTTCTTTCCTCGTAGGTTCAAATACAAACTGCACTTAAGCACTTAGGCCGTGTGTCCACCAAAGCGTTTTTAGCCGGCTGAAAACGCTAGACGCTCTGCTGAAAACGCCTAGCACTGTGCGCTTGAGAGCGTTTTGGCAGCGCTGCGTTTTTTCAGTTGAGGCGATTCGTTGCTATGATACAGAATATCCGCAGCACAGTTTACTTGTAACTGATTTCGCAGATAATTTGTTTCATACTAAAAATGTATTTTGCGTCCATTTTGTTCGGTTAGCTCTGCTGGTTGATGTCTTTGTACAGAAAGAATGTTGTGACAGTTGATCGGTGTGGTGTTAGCCCCGCCCCTCCTCCACTGTGATTGGATGGCTGTGTAAAAAGTGACAGTGATGAGCGCAGCGTTTTACCCAAAGTTGAACATTTTTCAACTCTCGGCGACCAGTAAAAAACGCCGAGCGCTCAGCGCTTGAGCGTTAAATACACGCTCAGCGCCTCGTTACGCTCATGGCGTTTAAAAAACGCGGCGCTCCCATTGAAAACAATTGGAATTTTACGCCAGCTGCGTGAAAAAACGCTTTGGTGGACACACGGCCTTAAGCTAACACCATGGCTGACAACAAAGGTAAATCATGTATAATTTTGAAATATAGTATAAAATATGGAAAGCAACACATTGACTGTAAGATAGAATAAAATGATAAATGAACCTTGTGTAATACCTATAGTAATACCTATATTGTCATGTTATTATTTCAATGAACAGATAAAAATCAATTAATTTGTGTTTTATTGTATATCTGCATAGACATTTTTTTCTTATTTGTTTGGATGGAAAGAAATCAATGGCCTGAGACAAGTTACTTGTGTCGTGTGTGTTAAAATCTGTTTACTGATACTGACAAAACAGTGTTTTGATTGTGATTGCTTTATGCTATTAATAGATCCAGTTATTTTTGTTTCTTCTACAGCTACATTCATCATGGGGAAGAGAGGGCCAGAGAGACCATAGGGACCAATCTTGGCCTAGCGGCCAAGGTACACTGGTTTGGCTGTGGTGGACTTCGATGGCACAGACTCCTTCCTCTCTTTTAACGGTCTCTTAGAGGAAGAGCAGCCCCGGATGTCCTGCTGATTCACTGCGGCGAGAACGATTTGGGATGCAGATCTGCAACATCGTCATCGGCGTTTCCCTCAGATGTCCATCGTGTTGTCTGACATCACCCAGAGATGACCCACTCAAATGTTTCTTAGGGACGAAGTTCATTTATCCACTAGGGGTAATGATATTTTTTTAAATAATTTAGCTGAAGGCTTGAGAGGCTTAATCCAGTAGGGGTGATGCTGGATTAAACCTCTCAACATGTTTTAAACATGAAACAGTTGAAGATTGTTCAATTCTTTTGAGGTTGTGTATGTGCCTTTTGTCTTTAGTTTAACACATTATCACATTGGTAGAGATAACACTGTTCAATTGTCACTGCTCTTTCTCCCCCAACCCTTTCTCCCCTCCGTGCCATTTAAGCATCACCCTAGCCTCTCTTTTCTTCCCCACGACGAATGTAGCTAGAGGGGATAGCGATTTTTTTTAAATTACTTTTTAAAATTGTTTTTATTTGTGTTTATTGTTTAAATAAATATTTATTAATAACCAAATGATTGAATATTTATTATCAAAACACACAGTAGACACTTCAAGTAGACATACTTTGACAGAAATTTCATGTGGTTTTATTACTTATGGTTTAGAATTTCGTAATGATACATATTCAAAAGTCAGTGGCCTACACAGTGAATATTGATAAGGGAGGTGTCAAGACACCTATAGATTAAATTAGATTAGATTTATCTTTATTGTCAATGTGCAGAGTACAAGCAGAGACAATTCAATGCAGTTAGTGTCTAACCTGAAGTGCAAAAAAAGTACAGTATAGACATGTAGTGTAGTATATACAGTAAATAGTAAATGACAGTGCAGTGTAGACAGTAGTATACTGTTAACCTGGTATGGTTTATTGTAAGGATATGTGAAGTGTGTTAACAGTAGCATTATGAGCAAAACACATGGGTATGCAGTATGAACAATATAGACAGATATGTACAGTATGTATAGATATGTGCAGTTTAATAACAGTAACATTTTAAGAGTAGTGTGGGTATGTGTGTGGGGTTGCCCCTGTCAAAACAGCCCCATGGACGTGATTCATGCAGCTCAGGAGGCACAGGCAAGGAGGTGATGGCTGATAATTTAAATTATTAAAAATGATTCAAATTTAGGCACATATGCACACATACACACACATTTACATTTTTTTCCCCTTCTTTTTCATTTCCTTCTACATTAAACAGAATAATAACCCATCCAAAAAAGACTTATTAGTATAACTTAAGCCCAGGAACCATACTATAAAATACTGTCCCCTCGAGTCATTTTCGTATCCATTCAATGTTACATGTGACCATATAATATTCCAATATATAAAGAATTGTGAGCTAGGTGTTAAATCATGCAGTTTTGGCTAATAAATCATGGTCAAAAACACTTAAACAAAACCGTTTTTTCTTTATTTCACGTTATGTAGGCTAGGACTTTTGTACATATGGCTTCCGAACGAGGTCACATTCATCAAGATCTGTAAATAAATAAAGGAACAACGTTAACCGCGATAGACATTGAGATGTTTTTTTTTTCTCATTGCCTGTATCATTTCCTGATAATTTCCCCATCCCCCGTATAGGTGTTGTAGTAAATAAATAATTTAAAGTTCGTGGATAAATGTTACTTCATTTGTATTCACTTGCCACATATCGAATTATTTCCAATTCCTCAAAAACGTTGTTGAAATATTTTGTCGCGTTGCTTTTATGGACTCTATGCTATGGGCTGACTTCAGACAATAAAAGATTACCTGCGAGCTTCTCCTCCTGTCCATACGGTAATTTCTCTGCTGTGCGACGGACAGTCGAGTGGTTATGACGCAATTTTTAGCCTATTTTTACTAAAACGGCTTCTACGGGGCCATAACGTAAGATACAAAGTAATGGAGCCTTTTATACATTGTCGTGTTTCTTTAGAAATAAATAATGCACAAATGGAGTCTTTGGACGCCTCAGATGTAAAGTTATTCGCTGTCAAAGTGACGCCAAAATGAATGGGAGTCAATAGGATGCTAACAGCAGGTGATAGCCAGCTACAATGGCGGCCCCCAGAGGCAGCTTCAACTTCCGGCTGATGGATTACCCCCTTGGTTTGGTTCTGTAGATGCTTTCCAAACCATTTCAGTCTTTTCAGTCTCTCTTGTGTCATAGAAAAAAGAAATGTCAAAGATTTGAAGATTCTCTCAGGTGAGTGGAAATTAATTACAAATGAACAAATAGTGTTTAACACAAGTTTTGAAATGAAATTAATATTTGAAAGAGGTAAAATGCTGTAAAAACTGTATAGTATTACGGTATTACTTGTAGTAGCATAAATTAACTAATTTGTAAAAAAATAAAAAAATTAAACTAAGCAGTGTTTTACAGACAAGGTAACCGCTAGTTTTTGGAATGTTTACACTTTATTTTGAGTTACAAAGTTATAGCACAAGACTTATTTTAAGTGCCTTCTAAAGGATCTTAACAGAGTGTCTATAATTTGGACCCATTAGTCATTACAGAAGATTCCAAGCCTTGAGTTTCCATCACTGAAATTAGAATCTCACTAATAATATGCAGTTACAACTGTTTCAAAGAGCAATGACACTCCAATGAATGTGAAACATGAAAATATTGTATATTAAAGAGGCCAGTGCAAACTTCCATTTGCTAGTTACACAGAGCCAAGAGAGAAATATTCTGACATTTTGATTATTAGGCTTCAGAATTTGCCATCAGATTTAAATGTTTTTTTTTTTTTTTTTTTTTTTTTAGAGAAAACATTGTGAAAGTATATTGGAAGTGTGCTGTTGCCCAAGAGTTTTTAAACTTGTATGAACTAGTGATATATGCTTTAATTAATATACCATCACAGTCTGAAGACTTTGGATACAATGTTATTTATTGATGCTAGTACTTTATGACAAAAAATACATAATACTCATGACAAATTAAAGAACAATACAAAAGGTATTATTGTAAGCATTTAAACCTATATATATTCCCATCCATAAAAGCTGAAATACATACATTTAAGCATTTGGCCAACACTTTTATCCAAAGGGACTTGCATTGCATTTAAGGTATACATTTTAGCAGTTCAAACATTCCCAGATGATCAAAGCCATGATGTTTCTAGCGCTTTGCTCTACTGTTCCTGCTACTGGAATACTAACATATAAAAGAACATCATTTTACAGAACTATCTCTTTCCAGAAGATATTAATTGCTAGGGAGATAGAAAATGTTACACTATTAAAAAATGTCTCAAGTAATTCTACAGATGAATTGTTGACATACAGTAATTCGATCTGCAGTTACTAGAGTGCTTTTTAAGGCCAGTCATGTGGGTTCTGCATCTCAGACAAATTCTCTTGTTGAACTGGACCTCACAGTGGAGAACTTGGGGTTGTAGATGCGTTCTTGCTTTGGCGGGCAGCTCCAACAAAGTATTCCACCTCCTAGTAAGAGCAACCCAGCAGATCCCCAGCCGATATACAGAGCTGCACCCAACTCTCTCCGCTGGGCCTCCACCATCAACGGATTATAGAAGTTCTGTATGATCGTGTTTGCTGACCATGAAACTGGGATCAGACAAAGAAGACCAGAGACAATGAAGAAAATCCCTGCAATGATGCACGCCTTTGCTTTAGACCCTGGGTCCTCAATACAGTTGGTGCACTTCCCACCAGCCATAGAAATGATGATTCCAAAGAGTCCAGTCAAAATGGAGATGATGATCATGGCCCGGCCGGCTTGAAGGTCAGAACTGAGTGCCAGCATGGAGTCATAGACTTTACACTGCATTTGCCCAGTGCTCTGCACCACACAGTTCATCCACATGCCCTCCCAGATGATCTGTGCTGTAACAATGTTGGCTCCAATAAATGCAGACACCCTCCACTGGGGCAAAGCACACACGATAATGACCCCCAGCCAACCCAGCATGGCTGTGACCATGCCCATGATCTGAAGTCCTTGGGAGACCATGTTTTTAAACCACAGGCCTGCCTTTAAAGTGATAAAGTAGCCAAAAGTGTGCAAACCAGACTTGTTTGCTCTTTATAGGAAAAGTGTGAAAAGGCGGAGTTTGGTTGTCCTGAGTTGATGATTTCTGGAGAGCCCCTATGCTTTCTCATTTGGCTGCTTACACTATAAACACAAAACAAGAGGAACTGACAAAGCACAGCAACACTTTGAGGTTCTTCAAGGTCAGTTAAAAAATAACTTTTCAAAATGACCTTGCATAAAAGCTACTGTGAAAGATATGGCCTTTAGATGGGTGATTATGGTTAGAAATATTTAATGTTTTCTTTACCATTTTTATGATATAGGTAGATGATACAACAAACAAAATGGCAAGAAATTATACAAAAATGCACGCTAGCCATAAATTGCCCAATTCGTATGAATTCGTACGAATGACCTACCCCTGACCCCGCCCCTAAACCTACCCATCACGTGGGTTTAGACAAATCGTACAAATTCGTACGAATTGGTCGTGAGATAGCGTACGGTGGCCGAGAGGTGCAAAACAAATTACAATTCAGAAAACACAACAACAATTCAGGGAACACAACGACAATTTAGAAAACACAACGACAATTCAGAAAACAAAATAACAATTCAGAAAACACAACAACAATTCAAAAAACACAACGACAGTTCAGAAAACAAAATAACAATTCAGAAAATACAAAGACAATTCATTCAAAACGGAAAAGGTAGGTATATTTTGAGAATGGCATACTTGTCGCTGATTGGATGAGACACCCTTCAATCAAGCCAGAACCGAAATCAAACGATTACTGGAAGTACAGAGGGTAGAAAAGTGATTCGTTTTACCATAGACTGTAAAAAAATTGGTTTTTACGTTGAAGTCTTCACGGTTACTTTTGTACATGCAGCTTTCTCTACCGTGAACGAGATTATAATGTTATTCCCCGATGCTGATGTACAGATCAAACATTAAATCTGAAGTAGTAGACATATATTTTTCTCGTTTGTTTAGTTCTCTTACGAGAGTATCTCTCGTACTGCGTAATAGCTTACGCTATGGGAAAACCTCTTTTCCATGAGATATTGAAGCCAAAAATTATCCTTAATTTTTTATTAATGTAAAACGCTTTGCAGCAGCAAGCAGACATAGGCGAAACAGCTCGCGCGCCTATTGGCTGCTCTTGCGGCAAATGCAGCAGCCTATCGAGAGAGGCGTTGCGTGACACATATCCAATGGGGGCATTTCGCGCCCATTTCGTCACGTCCCGCCAGAAAAGGCGTGGTCTCGCCTTATAAATATAGCTCGAAAAGGCTGGTACACTGATTTTCATCTCTTCAGCGAAGCACTCGCATCGCTGGATCCGGAGTGAGAAGCCGCGCCGTCGACGCAAGCCTTTCAGCGGGACGAGCTCCTGGAGTCGCTGGCCTCGCCGCCTTCAACTGCCGTACCTGCTGCGCTTTCCGGCGTTCTAAGTATCCTTTTTTCTTACTCTGCTGAGAGTGTTCACGCACTTCTCATCACAAAAAGAGCTGCGTCTTTTTAAAGATGCCATCCTGTGGCTCGTGCCGCGCCCCACTCAGCGACAGGGACCGTCATGTCATCTGTGTGTCCTGCCTGGGTGAGGATCACGCGGCTATCGCGCTCGCTGACGGCGGATGCCCTCATTGCGAGCTTCTGCCCATGGTGACTCTGAGGACTCGCCTGGCATCATTCTCCGAGCCTTCACCACAGCCCGCCGTGACGCCGCGCCGCAAGAAGCGCCGCGCCCAGCGCGCTCCCGAGCTCTCTCCAGCCCGCCAAAGCTCGCCGGTTCGCCCGCCAGCTTCGCTCGAGTCGCTCACCGACGGACAACGGCCGCCGTCTGCCGCCGCATCCGTCCACGAGTTCGACGAACCCACCGAGGCGTGTTCTCTTCTGGCATCTGATAGCGAGGATTGGGCGAGCTCCGTGGATCTCCCCCCCGCTAGCGTTTCCCGCCAAACCACTGGGAAGAGATCCGGCATTGAGTCTGAGCTGATGCGTCTGCTCTCTCAAGCCGTGGAAAACATCGGCCTCGACTGGGAGGCGCCCGCGCAACCGCCGCGCAACAGACTGGACGGGCGTTTTCTCGGGAAAGACGAAGCCCCGTCAAAGTCAAGACCAGCGCCCTTCCTCCCTGAGTTACACGAGGAAGTGACTAAGTCGTGGAACGCCCCCTTCTCCGCCAGGCTGCGTACCTCTGCCTCTGCTGCATTCTCCACGGTGGACGGTGCGAAGGACAGAGGGTACCTCTTCATTCCCCCCGTGGAACCTGCGGTAGCGTCTCATCTCTGCCCGCCCTCCGCTGGACGGCGCGCTCAGACAACGCTCCCATCTAAAGCCTGCCGTGTGACGTCAGCCATGCACGGTCGCGCTTACACCGCCGACGGGGCAAGCAGTTTCAGCGCCGCACACTATGGCTATATTGCAAATCTTCCAGGCCGACCTTCTCCTTAAACTGGACGAGGAAGGACCCGGAGCGATCTGCGTGGCGGACTTGAGAAGCGCTACAGACCTCGCTCTACGCGCTGCTAAAGCCGCTGCACAGGCCATGGGACGGAATATGGCCTCTCTCACCGTGGCTGAGAGACACTTGTGGCTAACGCTGTCTGAGATGACGGAAGCTGAGCGCTCTGTGTTCCTCGACGCGCCCATTTCGCCAGCGGGCCTCTTCGGATCTGCCGTCAAGGATTTCGCGGACAGATTCATGGAGGTGCAGAAAACTTCGCAGGCCATGAAGCACTTCCTTCCGAAGCGCTCGTGCTCCGCTGCAGGCCGCCCAAAACAGCCGTCTGCTCGCAGCTCTCAGCCACATCCTGCACCGCCCGCTGCCGCCGCTTCACAGCGCCGCCAGGCCCGAGACCAGAGACCGCGCTCTCGCTCTGCTGGACGCCGCCCCCCTCAGCGCGGGCCCCGGCCGAGGATTGAGATCAAACCCGAGGCCTCGAAGCCTTCCTAGCCACTCTAGGAAAGCGACGGTGTTCAGATCCCGCTGCGGCCGGATTTCCACCAAAACTTCTCGCTCGTTCAGTTCCAAGCATTGTGACTGTCCCAGTGTATTTCGCAGTGAGCCAGCCAGTGTCTCAGCCCGCTTGCCTGCGCACAAAAGCCGTTTTTACGGCTACCCAGATAAATCAAATAAAGAGTGCATTTTCTGGTGTTCCGGCCACGGCCGATGGTGTTATGAGTGTCGTAAGAATGCCCACGCCCCAGTGCCCATTCCCACACCCAGACACAGCCTGCCACGGTGCAGGGCTAGCACAAATAAAATCAATTCAGGTCGATTGTGCAGGCAACGTAGTGAACGCGCCCATGTCACAATGCCCGCTTACACTACACGCTGCGTGTCCCTTGGTTTCTGTAAAAACGAAACCAACACACATTCAGTCGGCTCTAACCGACAGTGTTTTCAGTGCAGATGTGCCCGCAGTCCCGCGCCCACAGTCTCTCATAAACACACCGAATCCTACGGGATCCGCCCCGCTCACTTTCTCTGCACAATCTGCCATAGAGAAGCTGAGCGCGGCCAGGCTGCCCGCTGTGATCAGCGCGCCCCCCGCCTCGAACGCTGTAAACACGGTGTTGTGTTCCCAGTATACCCGGGCTCTCGAGCTGCCGTTTCGCCGCGGCCAGAGCCCGGATTTCATTCTACCTCTAGCTATTCACGCAGATGCGTGGTCAAAGCTTCCCGGGGTATCAGAATGGGTGCTGAACACTATAAAGAGAGGCTATTCGCTACAGTTCGCTCGGCGCCCTCGCCGTCATACGGCGCGTGTCGAAACTACGGTGAAAAACGAAGTGTCTCAACTACTTCGTGCCGAGATAGCGAAACTACTGAGCAAAGGGGCTATAGAACCTTTATCTCAGGCTCAGAGCGAAGGGGGCCTATACAGCAGATATTTTCTGGTACCGAAAAAAGGTGGGGGTCTCAGACCCATTTTAGATCTGCGACAGCTGAACAGAGCGCTTGTGAAGCGCCAGTTCAGAATGCTTACGACCAGGAAAATCCTCGCGCAAGTGCGCCACGGGGACTGGTTTATGTCAATAGATCTGAAAGACGCCTATTTCCAAATACAAATAGCGTCCCATCACAGGCGATTCTTGAGATTCGCTTTCGAGGGCCAGGCATATCAATACACAGTCCTGCCGTTCGGCCTGTCTCTAGCACCTCGTACATTCACGAAGTGCATGGACGCAGCGCTCGCACCCCTGAGGCTTCAGGGCATGCGAGTCCTGAACTACTTGGACGATTGGCTGATTCTAGCTCGATCACGATCAGAGCTCATAGAACACAGGGCCGCCTTACTCGAGCACCTCGAAAAGCTGGGCCTCACAGTCAATTGGGTGAAAAGTTCACTGTCTCCCAGTCAGAAAATTTCCTTTCTGGGAACAGTGTTAGACTCGCTGTCCATGACGGCACGCCTGTCACCAGAGCGCGGACAAAATATTCAGCACGTCGCGAAATCCTTCCGCCACGGCTCGATAGTTCCGCTCAAAAGGTTTCAAAAAATGCTGGGTCTGATGGCCTCAGCAGCCTCTGTACTCCAGTTGGGTCTGCTTCGCATGCGCCCACTGCAGATGTGGCTGAAAGCCCAGGGCATGGACAGCGGGTCTGTTTCGCCTCAGGGTCGACTTACAGTGCGTTTCAGCTCTGAAACCTTGGAAAGTAGCCGACTGGTATCAGTCAGGTGTGAGTCTGGGGACCGCTTCAAGTGTGAGGGTGGTGTCTACGGACGCCTCCACCTCGGGGTGGGGAGCGCTGCTCGAGGGCAGACCGCTAGCTGGCCTGTGGTCAGAACGGGAAAAGCTCCTTCATATAAACTGCTTGGAAATGATAGCAGTCGACAAAGCGCTACGGCACTTTTGTCCCCAAGTAACTGGCCACGCCATGTCAGTGGTGGCATACATAAATCGCCAGGGCGGCGTCAGGTCGCGAAACCTTCACAGGCTGACGGAACGCCTCCTGGTCTGGGCTCAGCACAACCTGCTCTCACTTAGAGCAGCGCACGTGCCTGGTCACCTGAATGTGGGACCAGACAGACTGTCCAGGAACAATGTCCCAGCAAGAGAATGGTCGCTGCACCCGCAGACGGTCCAGCTGCTGTGGAGAACGTTCGGCAGAGCGAAAGTGGACCTATTCGCGTCCCACGAAAATGCTCATTGCCCGAAGTTTTTCTCGAAAAGCAAGGATGCGCTGGCTCATGTCTGGCCCCGCTGCCCCCTATATGCTTTTCCTCCTGTCTCGCTCCTGCCTCAAGTGCTGGAACGAATCAGGGAAAACGGATGCCCAGTGCTGCTCATAGCTCCGCTCTGGACGAACCAGACGTGGTTCCCTGCCCTGATGCAGTTGACCAGCACTGCCCCATGGCCTGTACCGTTGAGGAGAGACCTCCTCTCTCAGGCGGGGGGCTCGATCTGGCATCCTCGCCCGGAGCTGTGGTCCCTGCACGCATGGGCCATCAACGGGTACCCGCTAACCTCCCAGAGGGAGTGTTAAACACGATCGCGCAGGCTAGAGCACCAAATACCAGGCGGCTCTATTCCTCGAAATGGTCGGTGTTCTCTGCGTGGTGTCAAGCCCAGGGCTTTTCACCGGTGGACTGCGGGGTTTCGGAAGTGCTCTCCTTCCTTCAAGAGCTACTGGATAGGGGCAGGACCCCATCCACGCTCAAAGTATACGTGGCGGCCATAGCAACGTTTGCAAAACAGGTGCCTGGCCAGCCGCTGGGGAAGAACGACTTAGTCGTGCGTTTCCTTAGGGGAGCTCGGAGGCTAAACCCTCCCAGGCCCCCTTCAGTCCCGACGTGGGACCTTTCCACGGTCCTGGAGGCCATGAAAGGCGCCCCGTTCGAGCCAATCCAACTGTCGGACATGAAACACCTGTCGTTCAAAACAGTGTTTCTCACGGCTCTCGCTTCAGTGAAGCGCATAGGGGACTTACAGGCGCTTTCAGTAAGCGCTTCATGTATGGAGTTTGGGCCTAATGACTCGAAAGTCATTCTCAAACCAAAGCACGGGTATGTGCCAAAATCCCTCAATACACCGTTTAGGGCCCAGGTAATTTCCCTGTCTGCCCTTCCGGTTCTCAATGAGGAGAAAGACGCGAGTCTCCTTTGCCCTGTCAGGGCATTAAGAGCTTATGTGTCGCGCTCGTCTGGTTTCAGACAGACTGAGCAGCTTTTCGTTTTGTTTGGCGGGCGTTCCAAGGGACTCGCCGCCTCAAAGCAGAGCCTATCCAGATGGATAGTGGATGCCATTGCGCTCGCTTACGCGGCAAAGGGCCTGCAGTGCCCCTTGGGTGTCAGAGCGCACTCCACGAGAGGCGTGGCCTCTTCGTGGGCATGGTCCAGCGGGGTTTCCCTGCAGGATATCTGTACGGCCGTGGGCTGGGCCTCGCCGTCTACATTTATAAAGTACTATAACCTGGAGGTACCCGCCTTGTAGGCTAAGCTTTTGGCGTTATAGAATTCAGTGCTATCTGCCCCGCTGTGCGGCCCAGATACTGAGTTTACTTCAGCCCCATGAGTATTGACACATGTATGGCCACCCAGATCAGGCTGAAAGTTTTCACCCTGGCTGCGCGTTTAATTGTCACATGATTAGCCCCTCGGGGTGCTATCTTATTAGGAATGACGCTTCCAGCCTCTCTTCCCCCACTCTATATGAGTTTATGGTGATTATGCACTATATGGGCCCCCTGGGCTTCGGCCCCCGGGGACTTTGGTGTTGGATCCCTGTACGCACGGCGTGTTGCATTGTGTTCCCCATAGCGTAAGCTATTACGCAGTACGAGAGATACTCTCGTAAGAGAGCGTACTCGGTTACTAACGTAACCTCGGTTCTCTCTAGAGAGGGAACGAGTACTGCGTATCTTGCCGTGCATACAACAGCGCTGGTTCGCTTCGGCGATGAAAACCAGTGTACCAGCCTTTTCGAGCTATATTTATAAGGCGAGACCACGCCTTTTCTGGCGGGACGTGACGAAATGGGCGCGAAATGCCCCCATTGGATATGTGTCACGCAACGCCTCTCTCGATAGGCTGCTGCATTTGCCGCAAGAGCAGCCAATAGGCGCGCGAGCTGTTTCGCCTATGTCTGCTTGCTGCTGCAAAGCGTTTTACATTAATAAAAAATTAAGGATAATTTTTGGCTTCAATATTTCGTGGAAAAGAGGTTTTCCCATAGCGTAAGCTATTAGGCAGTACTCATTCCCTCTCTAGAGAGAACCGAGGTTACGTTAGTAACCGAGTACGTTTTCTTAACTTTATATCTCGGCGCTGTGCTGCAGAATTGGGGATTCTCTCAATCGCCACTGTCCAGGATCACCCTGCGGTCAGGACACTTAAAGTAACTCAATAGACAAAACACAGTACAATAAAAGACCAAACTCCCACCTTATTGGGGATTTAGGCTATATTAATAGGCTACAGGTAAGCAGATGGACCAGAATATGAACGTAACGCGCAAAGTTTTACGCTAAGTGATTCCCTGTGAAGTATAGGCTAATGTAACTGGCATAAGCTGGCCTAGATATTCGCACCATTTAGGGACCGTGACCGTCTCTAAAGTTACATACGACATTGGTACACACGTTTCCAATAGCATTTTAATGACTAACAGTCATAAAACCATCTGTAAATTGTTCATGATGTAGATGTCAGGCATGATGCACACTTTTTAGATAGTTGATATTAAAATTAATATGAGCTCATGCGGTACTGAAAAAATATGTACACATGATTTGACAGTTTATTTGATTAAAATACCAAAAACGAAGCGCTTTTCTACCCTCGGTACTTCCAGTCATAGACATATGATGTCTATGCTTCCAGTAATCGCTTGATTCCGGTTCTGGCTTGATTGACAGGTGTCTCGTCCAATCAGCGACAAGTATGCCATTCTCAAAATATACCTACCTTTTCCGTTTTGAATGAATTGTCGTTGTGTTTTCTGAATTGTCGTTGTGTTTTTTGAATTGTTGTTGTGTTTTCTGAATTGTTGTTGTGTTTTCTGAATTGTTATTTTGTTTTCTGAATTGTTATTTTGTTTTTGGATTTGTTATTTTGTTTTCTGAATTGTAATTTGTTTTGCACCTCTCGGCCACCGTAGGATATCCTCCCAAGGATGCCATAACTATTTGGATGTGTTGAAAGAATATTTTAGATTTTTTTTTTATCTGTTCCAGCTTAGACACAGGAGACTGGGGTTAGTTGCAACAACCTTTACTACATTTACTTCTCAGGTATAGGTTTATTTTTGAAAGTCAGTTTTCTGTGTAGACATGCAATAGCTTAACGGCTACAAAACGCTATTTAACATTTCCATTTTTCCACTTTGTTAATTTACAGACAAAATGATACCATTCTTAAAACTTCGTGAACTTCATTACAGTAAAAACACTTATATAAGCTAAAAATTATACAGTATATATGTGGATTATTTGTCTTACAGTATTTTAAAATTGCTTAGACACCAAAAGTCTCCAAAACTACAAGCACATTACGTGCTTTGCACTCAGGTTGCAATTGTAAAACGAACTTTTTGCAAAACTCTAAACACAGTTCTCTACGTTAGACACTTCATTCAAAACTTACAGCTCTTTTGTTTCATTTGGGAAACACTGCAATCATTTCCCAATTACCTATGCCCAATTATCATGTGTGAAAACACTTAAAAGGTTATACATAAAAGGTTCACTAAATCAAAACTCAGTGTTTTGAGAAAGAAAGAAAATATTTATCTCTGTTTGGAGTCAGTGTAAATATATAAGTATATGTATATAGTATATATATATATATATATATATATATATATATATATATATATATATATATATATATATATATATACTGTATATAAATATATATATATATATATATTTATTTATTTATTTATTTCTGTGTATACATATGTGTAATGTATGTATATGGATATATATATACACTGTATATATAAGCAAATACAGAAACACTTTATTTCTAATACAGATTTCACCGCAGCTTCACAATAGTACCAAATTCAAATTCTGCTGTAAAGCAGCTCTAACAAGCCAATAGTGTCATTATTCAGCTCAAGTCAGTTTAGTATTGATTCAGTTTAGTTTCATACAAAATTCATCAGTTGAGCAACCATACTGTACATACTGTACATATTATTTTACTTCCTAGTAGTTTTGAAACCTCACAAATAGCTTAAAATAATATTACCCAATTATGTATCAGATAATTTATTTAGAACAGAACCGTCTTTCTAAACAAATAGTAAAAATTGAAATGGGTTTGCTAGATTTAGATTTTTATTATTTGTAAATAATAGACATATATGCAAAAATCCACTTTTAACTGTGTTTAATGAAGCACAAGACACTAATTTGAGTCTTTGTAAAGAATTTATTTGTTGCAATGCACATACTTGAAATGTTTTTTTTAGCTCAAATCTGTCACAATTTTAAAACACAATATGAATACATTTACATTTTATATAAATCCTTAACAGTTTAGGCACATCCTCAGCGTGTGAAGCCAGTCAGCAAAGTTAAGAAGAGATATTTGCAGTGTTCTTTGGCAGTAGAGTTCTGTTCAGACACATTCACACTGATACATTCTGAGTGTTTCACCATTCCTGTCATATCTTGGAGAGCTGAGGGCTAATTCAACCATTTGGTCAGTGGTAGAGCGTTTGCATGCATGGTCAATTGTAACACCACAGGTCAAAAGCTGACCAAGGTACAATGTTCACAAATTGGGCAGTTTGAATGTCACTATTTGCAGTGCTCTTTGGCTCCTCTTCACACATACCCTTTGGTTCCTCCAGGCCGAGCAGTGTACTTTGTGGTGTACTGATCCCGGGGAGGGCAATTTGCACACAGCAGTGAGCCGCCGAAAACCAGCAGTGCCGAAGCAGCCCACCCAATAAACAGCGAAGCTCCCAACTCTTTCTTTTGTGCACTGATGGTTAACGGGTTGTAGAAGTCCCTTACAATTGTGTTGGCGGTCCAGCAGACTGGAATCAAACACAGAATCCCAGCGACGATGAAGATGGCTCCTGAAATAATGCCAACTTTGGCCTTGGCTGTTTCATCTTCAATGCAGTTGGTGCATTTCCCTCCAGCAGCCGCTAGCAGGATCCCAACAACACCCACCAGGATGGAGATAATACACAAGGCACGGGCCGCCTGCAGGTCTGAGCTGAGGGCCAGCATGGAGTCGTAGACTTTACACTGCATCTGGCCAGTGCTCTGCACCACACAGCTCATCCAGATTCCTTCCCAGGTAATCTGCGCTGTGACGATGTTCTGTCCGATGAAAGCCGTGACGAGCCACATAGGGAGAATGCAAACCACAATCACCCCGATCCAGCCAATGACAGCCAGGGCAATGCCCAGCATCTGTAACCCTGCTGATACCATGCTGGACGCTTCTTTGCTTGTGCGTTGAAGTCAAAGAGAGCGAAAGAAACAGTAAGCTTCACTCTGTAGAGCCAGTTTAGTGAACATGGGAATAAAGCAGGCTCTTTTATGTGACGGGGAACAAGGAGGGGCAGCAGGGAATCACTCACAGGCAAACCGTCACCACGATTCGCCCCCTGGCCTGCGCTGTCATCGAGCAAGCAAATCACGGGGCGGGTCTTAACTCATGCTCGCATTAGGGTGGACTTCTTTAGGGCATTTTATGAATCATTAGTTATTCATAGTTTTTGTGGAAAATAACATGATTCATGGTTCAACAATAGGAGTAATCCATAAATGAAGATTAAAGAAGCAATGCAGACACAAAAATATAATACACAGAAGGCACGTGAAGGGTTTTGAAAGATGAAGTAACATAATTAACTCTGGGCAATGTGTTTAAACATTTAAAAGAGCACGAATTGTACAAAATATCGATTCAGCCTCTGAAACACACCCAAAACACTCTTAATTTTGATTCACTGTCTTTTGTCTTCACTAATTGTAGCTGGAGCTTTAGCTTAGAAGGATGCTTTTCCATAATGCAAAAGATACTACACATTTCTACTTAGAGATAATTATGTGACCATTATATGCAGTTGTAGTAATGTTTTAGACAAATGAGTTTAATGAAATTAGTCATCTCGAGCAAAGCGTATTTCATGCCACCCTCTCACCAATACTTCTATTGCACATTCTTTTTTTATCTCACAAAAAGACATTCAATGGAAAAGGCAGTTGCTTGAATTCGATTAAAACGGCCACTATTTGAAGCTCCACAATCTTCCATTCTTTATATATTTAACATTTTTTTCTAAATAGTCCAATTTCTAAAGAAACGAGGGAAAAAGCAGTAAAATGCTGACCTGGTTTCCAATGTCCAGAGAAAGGTGGAATCTTTCCTAACGCCACTGCTGCACTATATAGTTAAAAGAGCGAAAAAGCTTTCGCTGTCCAAGGGTTCGCAGGGAACAGACATTAGAGGCACATGGTGAAGGGATGAAAATCAATCTCAGGTGTTTGCTGTGTAGAAAATGGGGGGGGGGGGGGGGGGGGGCGGGGGGGGGGGGGGGGGGGACAGAGTAAGAGATACTGTTTGTTTCATGAAAGAAGGCTCTGTTTGGTGGCCAGAAGGACAAGAATGGCTCTATTTTACACGGCAGCTCATTAAAATCCCCTTGGCAAGGAGAAAGAGGATACGGTTCCACACAGGGAAGGAATGTCTGCAATTAAGGAATTGAGGCGAGATGGTCTGCCAAATTTTACCTTCTCAGATGGGTTATTTTCAATTCTATGAAATCCTATTTGAGGCTGTAGTATCAAACAGTTCAATACAGACATCAGAATTAATTCAATTGGTATTGAAATCTCAATTAATTATTGAGATTATGATTATGTCATCATAATCACATGACTGTAATTCAGTAAATAGGTAACAACGAAAAACATTTGGTTAGTGTTCATTTGTTCAAACATCCAAGGGCACTAATTTAATTGGGTTTGTCAAGTCAAGTCAAGTCATCTTCATTTATATAGCGCTTTTAACAATGGATTGTTCCAAAGCAGCTTTACAGAGATAAACATATAATTTAACAGAGATTGTTTTGGCTTTATAGCGGTTCTTGAATAATGTTATTTCCAGCTAAAGTTAGTTTTGATTGATTCACCTCAATTGAAATGATCATTTGTCATTAAATTAGGGGCCACTAAGACGACGCCGTTCTCTCTAAACAGACTTTAAACGCGAACCTGTGATTAACGCTGACGGCATTCACATGCGTTCACATGCGCATTAAGAATTGATATTGATAGAATTGATAGTTTAAGATAAAATGATAATCAAGACTTCTGTTTAAAGCATTTTAAGTGACCATTAACCAAAAGCGACAATTCTTATTTATGGAATATGAGTGTTTATTATAAATGCTTTATCTGTGCACATTATTATTGTTTTAATAATCTTGACCTGTTTGTCCTGTATGGACACTTGAGTTAGAAGTTTCTACACATTAAATCAGCGAGGCTCTTGAAAACAACACCTAAACGGCTATGTGGAGAACTGGCTAGTCTAGATGTTAGGCAAATGAATATTACACATGGGAAAATGAACATGAGCAGCTCATACTATGAGTTTTGTAATGTGAGAAGAACATTTTCATAAAATATGAGCCTCTGTGTAACAATGTAATTCAATTAATATATACTGTATATATATATTGCATTAATTAACCTTTTTGAATGTAAGTTGCTGTAATACAAATGTTCACAGAGCATTAATTAATGTTAACAGGTACAACTTTTGAACTTACAAGTATTTGTAGTAGTAAGTGTTGAGATTAACATATTTAATAGATGCTGGATGTATTGTTCATTGTTAGTTTATGTTGACTAATGTAGTTAACAAATGAAACTTTATTGTAAAGTGTTACCAAACAATAAGATATAGGAAACATAGATACATTTAATTTATGTAAGTATTAACCAATATTTCCACAGTGGCAATGGGAAATGTTTTTACTTCTACTTTCGGCGGTGAGTCATTTGTCTCCACACTGTTTACAGTCACCTGGGTAATTACTAATGAATCTTTTAATAGTTTCTCCCTCCCAGGTGACGGGGGAGGTGTCTGACATCAGAGAGTTTCACCCCCAGGCTCGTGGGACGCGTAGACAGTTTCTATGGATGATCAAGCCTGTGATAGCGATTTAGAAGAATGAAAAGGCGAATGACTCAACAGTGCTTTCCAATGATCAAACAAGAACACACCACACTGAGAACACTCGATGCTTGACCCAGCCAGATCATTAAAGACTGCTGAGTTTCTGAACAATTAACATACTTGACCAGACACAGAACAGTGGACTACACATCTTGGTCAAGCTCATCAGAAAATAAAAACCTTAGATAGGATAATAAGTTAATTGTCTGCACTTTCAGAAGTTATATGTGATGTAATTAAGACCAGAATACTGAAAATGTTATTCCAATAAAATTCAAACACTGAGAAACAATGGACAGGTTTGATATATTGCAAAGGGAAAGTCAACAAATCAATCATCTAAAATTGAACAAAATCAAATAGTTTATTCCTGGTACTATCTGGTAGTTTCGATGTGGCTTGTAATTATTCACGTCAGTAAATAAATAAGCAAGCAAGCAAATAAATACACACACATAAAAATAACTTATTTTCAAATTGTCTACCAAACCATTATATAGCAAATATCATTAAGTCAAGTCACATTTATTTACATAGTGCTTTTTACAACAGATTGAATCAAAGCAGCTTTACAGAGATACAGGAAAATAATGCAACAAAGATTGTTTCCAGAAGAAAATAGCGTCACAGTCCGGCTTAAATAAGTTCAGAGATGTTTCATTTTTGTTGTAAAAAAAGTTATTTAGTTCATTTATATATATAGCTGCTCTTATGTCATCGTCCAGATCAGTTCTTGTATAATAGTGTTACTGCAGGCAGATCAATATTATTGTTGAATATTAAATTACAGTTTTTTTGGATTGCTTAAGCACGAGTTTCAAAACAGGGCCCATGTTTACAAAACACTACACACAATTAGCACAACCACACAGCCAATTAGCAAAACACTACAGATCATTTGCATAATTAAACACCCTTGTAAAAACTATACACTTCTGTTTAAAAAACACACTTTGTTACCATATGAAACACACACGTTTCACATTACTATACTCTGTTTGCACGAGTTACACTCTGCTGTAATAAACCTAAAACACTTTTAGCACTTCTTCCCTATGATTACAGTAGGCTACTATTGTCAGGGCTCACAGAAGGAACAGACTGGATGGTAAGTTATTAACGTTTATTTGTGCAGATGGATACTCAGTCGGAGATAACAGGTAAGGATCAAATTACTTTGAAACATTAAACAGGCTTAGCTGAATGATAATGTCCTTTTCTCTCTTGCAGATGGGTAGGAACAGTCGATGGATGGATGGATGGATGGATGGATGGATGGATGGATGGATGGATGGATGGATGGATGGATGGATGGATGGATGGATGGATGGATGGATGGATGGATGGATGGATGGATGGATGGATGGATGGATGGATGGATGGATGGATGGATGGATGGATGGATGGATGGATGGATGGATGGATGGATGGATGGATGGATGGATGGATGGATGGATGGATGGATGGATGGATGGATGGATGGATGGATGGATGGATGGATGGATGGATGGATGGATGGATGGATGGATGGATGGATGGATGGATGGATGGATGGATGGATGGATGGATGGATGGATGGATGGATGGATGGATGGATGGATGGATGGATGGATGGATGGATGGATGGATGGATGGATGGATGGATGGATGGATGGATGGATGGATGGATGGATGGATGGATGGATGGATGGATGGATGGATGGATGGATGGATGGATGGATGGATGGATGGATGGATGGATGGATGGATGGATGGATGGATGGATGGATGGATGGATGGATGGATGGATGGATGGATGGATGGATGGATGGATGGATGGATGGATGGATGGATGGATGGATGGATGGATGGATGGATGGATGGATGGATGGATGGATGGATGGATGGATGGATGGATGGATGGATGGATGGATGGATGGATGGATGGATGAGGAAGCTGGTGAGTAGCAGGTTGGTTGAAGGAGAGTCTGTGAGTCATGTATGGACGAGACCAGACCAGTGACTGCAGTGAAGGTGAGTGCTTTATAGTGCATGTGGGTGATGGGACACAGGTGACGGTGATGATGATCAGGATGATGAGGTGCAGGTGCAGGTGATGACAGGGAATGTTGGGAAGTGTAGTGAAGACACAGATGAAGGAGGTGAATGTGACAACTATCAACAAAGTACAAATATAATGTAAATTCACCAAACACACAAGACCAATGTTGCAGACTGAAGAAATGTATTTATTTCTCAACACGCCCAAAATGTTGACATGGAGATTCATAATACTGTAACAAAATGTCACTTTACGTATTGTACCGTAAGTTTACTGTAAAAAAAACAAAAAAAAAAAACAGACATTGTCTCTTCGCCTAGCTGGATCTGTTCAGAGAATTTCATCAACATCGCAGGCAATGTTGTCATTAGCAAGACACCTTGGAAAGAAACGTCTTGAATGCCAAATCCATCCTTGCTGCTTGCTGCATTGCTGCTACCTCCATCTGGTCACAGGCCTCCTCCATGGCTTGGATGAGGGGTACCTCAGCCTGGAGACGGAGATCATATACCTTCCACCGCCATGCCAAGAAAAACTCTTCTATAGGGTTGAGGAATGGAGAGTATGGTGGAAGATATAGAACGGCGAAATGTGGATGTTGCTGAAACCAGTTCTGAACCAGAGCAGAGCTGTGGAAAGACACATTGTCCCAGACAACAATGTATTGCATATGTTCGATTTGATTTGCTGCTGTTATGTTGTGCAATTGGTCCACGAATGTAAGTATGAGTGCTGTGTTGTAAGGGCCCATATGGGCATGGCAGTGGAGGACCCCATTCTGTGTAATGGCTGCACAGAGTGTTATATTACCCCCACGTTGCCCTGGGACATTGACTATAGCCCTGTGGCCAATGATGTTTCTTCCCCTCCTTTGTGTTCTCGTCAGGTTGAACCCAGCCTCATCTACGTAAATAAACTCATGCTGGATCTCCTCTCCATCCATTCGTAAAACTCTCTGAAGAACAGTGTCAGGCAAAATTGTGTAGTTCAGTGTAGATCTAGTATACATATTACAGTACAGTAAAAGATTATGAGACAGTATGCAAGATCACACTGCTTAAGTGAATACATAGCTCTGCATAATCATGCCGCAGTCGTTTCACTCTTTCGGAATTGCGCTCGAAAGGCACTCGATAAATTTGCTTCATTTGAATATGTTTTTTTTTAGGATGCGTGCCAGTGTTGATGTGTAGATCTGATGGATATCGTTGAAACTGGTTATTGACAATGTTAGCTTGGAGCTGATTGAGTGTAGCATTGTTGGCCAAAACCATGTTTACTATCTCCCTCTCTTGCTGTTCACTGTAAACCCTAATGTTGTCTTTACTTAAACAATCAAGTGTACTTGACTAAACATTACTTTAAATTGAGCATTTTGGCCCTGTCACTCAAAAATATAAGTTCAAATAACTTATTTACCTTCAAAATACATAAACTTAAGATTTCAAGTGCTGTGAGCTCAAAATCCTGATTAATCCTTACAAAAGGTCATTTTCACAAATGTTTTCTTGACTGTGAAATGAATACATCCATACATGCTTTCTTCAACTGCAAGGTGTCATTCTTATTTTACCAGAAAACAAATGGCTTTCATTACATAACAATTATTGATCGTAATGGAAATAAACTGATTTTTATTTTTAAATCTGATACTTTAAACTTGATAAATAAACTTTAATAAGTGTTTTTGTAATACAGTACATCCCCAGTGTTAAATCTACACTGCTCAGTGTTTATATGAGTCCACACTCAAAGTATATACATATAAGTAACACTGAACCAGTGTTAAAGTTAATGAGATAATTAAGTGATTAATTGAGTGATGATTGAGCATCATTTGTACAAGTTCTGAAAGTTAACACTGAAAACACTAATAAGTTGATTGAACTCAATTGATTTGAGTAAACTCGTTCCCTCAATTTAATTGAGTAATGGGGTCTCCCAAAACGTGCATATTTAAGTGTACTTAACTTGGTGCTTATGTAGACTTGACTTAAATTGTTTAGTTCACCAAACTTGACGATTATTTAATGTACTTAAACAATAAAGTTCACTTAACTTAGTGTTGATTTCAAGTGTACTTGTATATTTAAGTACACAGCAAAATCCCCCGTGTTAAATTAACACTTCTCAGTGTTTACATCAGTCCACACTCAAGAGTGTTATAAGTAACACTGAAGCAGTGTTAAAGTTAATGAGATAATTAAGTGAATAATTGAGTGATGATTGAGCATTATTGATGTTACCTGATGTTAACAAGCAGAATCACTGAAGGAGAAAACCATCATTTCTTCCGAGAACACTAAATGAACGAGCACGTTCTTTTCGCCTGTATGAACACTTCACACACGCTGGCACTGCCTGTGTGGTTTACCTGTTTACACGTTCATAACGTCCTACTCGAAACACACGTTTTCGACGCCCATTTTTGTTACGATAAACGCACGTCAAAAGCGTGCGTTTTCGGTGACCCCCAAAGCGCACGTCAAAAGCGTGCGTTTTGACAGCCAAACACGCGTTCCTGACGCGCGCTTTGATGCAAAAAACGCGCGTTTCTGACGTTAAGAACGCGCGCTTTTTATGGCAAAAACGCACGCTTTTGACGCGCGTTTGGCTGTCGAACGCGCGCTTCTGACGCGCGTTTTCTGTGTGCACAAACCGCACGTTAAGAACGCGCGCTTTTATGGCAAACGTGTCAATGTGCAATCGGACGCCTGGCCAGGCGTTTGTGAACACTTTGGCTTGCCATAGTGCGTCGGCATGTTGACGCATGGTCAAAAGCGTCAGTTAGATGACGCCTGAGGATGAGCGTCTCATATTGACGCTTAAAGGGTACCATGTGCGTCGGCATGTTGACGCATGGTCAAAAGCGTCAGTTAGATGACGCCTTGGGATGAGAACGGGCTGTTGGGGACATTAAATTTAACATTTAATTTAATATTCAACAATAATATTGATCTATATATATATATATACAGTGTAATAAACAATTATAGATTTGTATATATGTATTTGTATATATATATATCTTATATACCTATATACCAGTATAGGCTATTTGTGATTTCCATCAAAAATGATATTTTTTCTGTATAAGATATTTAACAGAGTTGAACTACTGAGTTGCAAAAATTCACGGCAAAAGACTTTGCATTAAAGATACATTATTTCAATATCCTGATATCAGGAGTATGCTAAAGCCTTAGCTTACAAAATAATTTCCAAATGTTGAGATACTTGTCTGATATCAGGAAATGACAGGAAGACTGTGTGAAATAATTTTGCCCTGTAATCATAATTTAAGGGGTTAAAAGTTTTTGCCGTTTTCAGCTGGAAAACGCGAAGAAATGCATACGTGCATGCAGATATTTAGGCAGAGTCACATTTTTCATAAGCTGAAATAAATATCGACTCTAGAGTACGTGCACCGTCTGAGAAACTATATGGTGGAACAGGTTCACACTCCCACACAGAATTGCAGTGCTGACCTATTGTAAACATAACAACCTGTAGTCAGTAAAAAAAAAAAAAAATTGGTTGGTGCTTAACAAAAGCACATTTTACACCACACTTTAAATCCTTGCACTTGTAACGCTCACATGGTCCTGAATGTTGTACACACTTGTACAATATATTATATTTTTAGTAATTTAAAAAATATATATAAAATATTTTAAGACATTTTTCATTGCTAAAGTTTGTTTGCATTGCTGTCATGTTGTTCTCACAAAACCAAACCTGTTCGAGTGAAATTATTTGTTATCTAATAGCTCCCTCTATCAGCTGAATGCAAGAACTAAAACACACAACACATGCTGTTCACTGTCGGCACACTTACAGAGCACAAAAGAAGTACTGTATGTAAAAAAAAAAAATATATATATATATATATATATATATATATATAGTAAATGTCTTGAAAATGTATTGATGTTTATCAAGTTTGATATTACTCAGAATCTGAGCAATCTAACCAGTGAAGTTGAGTGAACAGTGTTTTAGCCTTGAAAACAACAGCGAATCTTTTGAAACACAGATGGATGCGCTGGGAGAACTGATCTAATCTCCATCGATTTAGTTCTTATGTCCAGTCGGTTTAAAGCCCTTCATTTATATAATTTTCCCATTTTCCTTGACCAAATCTAAAGTGAGAACTATTTACAGCTAATACGTTGTTAACAAAGGATTATTTAACTCTTCACATATGAGCTAATTAACCAATAATAATTGTGTTACAGTTTTTCAAAAATGCTTACACACAGTTTTTGAAACTATGGCTCCATTTCTCCAAAATCTACACACAAAACCACAAAACACGCACACAAGATTCAAAACGTCACACGTCATCTCTTGTAAAAACAAACGCTTCATTCAAAACTATTTGAACTCTTCTAAAAAAAATTCAGAAGTAACTCTATACAAACAAAAATCAAATGATCAGCCACACACACACGGCAAACTACACACAGATGTGAAAAATGTAAAACACCACTATATTGTGTCTTTTGGTTGCTTAGTGTGCAGTGGAGTGTACAGGAGTACACTGTACAATGTTTGCACAACTGATGGATTTTACACATATGGAACTGAACTGAATCAATACTGGACTGACTTGAGCTGAATAATGACACTATTGGCTCTACAATAGTGTAGTTTCTGTTTATACACTATAAACAGAAATGCAAGTGGTAAAAATAATTTCCTTCATCAAAACACTGAGTTTTGATTTCTAAGTGTTTATGTGTTTATGTGTGTCTCTAAGTCTTTGATTGTAAGTGTTTTCACACTTGATCGTTGGCTGTATAATCGGGAAATGAATGTGGCATTTACAGTTTTTTTCAATTGTTTACACGCAATTTTGAAAACCGGGTTCTTTTTTTCAAAATGTAATCACAATTATCCAAACACCACACTTAATTGGCATAATTCCTAGATTGTTTGCAAAATGACACACTTCTGTCAAAACATACACACTTCAGTCAAAAGATATACACATATTTGTGAAAATGCTATTAGTTTTCATTTAACCAACACAGTCCTCAATGATCAGACACTATTGCAACCAGTTTCACACTGCTGTGATAAATAAAAAACACACTTGTAAAAAAACTATTTTTAGGAAATAGCATGTGCTAGATTTTTGGCCAGACATTGTTATGTAAGGGATAATTTAGATGAAAAAAAAATTGTGACAAACAAACAACATTCTTCATGATTAGTTTGAGATATAGGGAGAATGTACACAAATAGGCCTACTATAAACTTACCAAGCACTGCACAACACTGATTTCTGCAGACTCATATTTCAAGTATTTATTTACAGTATTTCTTACCATAATCAGTTACAGTAATCAACCAACAATGAAATCAATGAAAAAAATAAAATCTGTAGACAAATAAAAATTACTGCATGAAGTACATACAGTTTGACTCTGAAGAAAAACTACTGTAAAAGCAACAAGAATACTGTAACTCTTCAGTTACTGTATCAACCAGAGATTTGGTTGAACTCTTTGTCCAGCTTCCATCGGTGTCAGTCCATGGTTGATAACATGGTCAATAGTGTTGCACGGATTTCTTGAGTCAAATTTGGTTCCTCGTCTTCTTTGTTCAGGTTATGTCAACTCTACAAGTCCTTCTCTACCTCTTCCTCTACCTAGCCTCTTCCTCTATCTCCTTCTCCTCTTCTTCTACCTAGGCCTCCTCCTCAACCTCCTTCACCTCTTCCTCTACCTCCTTCACCTCTTCCTCTACCTCCTTCACCTCTTCCTCTATCTCCTTCTCCTCTTCCTCTACCTGGGCCTCCTCCTCTACCTCCTTCACCTCTTCCTCAACCTCCTTCACCTCTTCCTCTACCTAGGCCTCTTCCTCTATCTCCTTCTTCTCCTCTTCCTCTATCTCCTTCTCCTCTTCCTCTACCTGGGCCTCCTCCTCTACCTCCTTCTCCTCCTCCTCTACCTTCTTCACCTCTTCCTCAACCTCCTTCACCTCTTCCTCTACCTAGGCCTCTTCCTCTATCTCCTCCTTCACCTCTTCCTCTACCTCCTTCTCCTCTTCCTCTACCTTCTTCATCTCCTCTTTGAGCTCCCCCTCTTATTCTCACTCTTCTTCTTCTTCTAGCTCCTTCCATTTTCGTTGAAGACAGGTGAACTCACCTGCTGCCTTTTATAGCACACCTGAGTGCTGCGTTTTCAAATTAGCACGTGTGCTTCCACGCCTGATGGATGTGCATATTCAATTCATTCATTAGTGTGGTCAATGGCAAACCGGGGCTTTGTAATGACAAGGAAGTAACCTCACAATCCTTATCTGTGTCTAAGGTGTGAAAATGTGTGTAGAGTTTTACAAATCACTATGTGTAATGTTTTGCAAAAAGGGTGAAGCTGACAACGTGCTTACAATTGTGCAAATCTAGGCTGGTGTTTTGCTCCTTGGGTGTAAGGTTTTGCTAATAGTGGGAAAGTTTTAATTTTAGTGTATAAGCAATTTAAAAAAACTGTAATAGGCAGTGTTTCCTAAATGAAACAAAAACCTAAATGGTGTGTCTAAATGTAGAGAACTGTGTTTAAACTGAGTGTAAAGCACGTAATGTGCACGTAGTTTTGCAGATTTGGTACATGAGTGATGGGTTTCACTGAGTTGGCCTCAAAATCCACTTTTAAAAACTGTAATTACAGTGACAAAGAATGAAGAAATCACTAGTTGTATATAGTCTAATATTAATTAACGACCGTTTATAAACTATTAATTAACCATTTGCAAATGATTTGTAAGTACTTTATTAAACTATAGTTTTTAGAAAGTGTTACCAATATTTTTAGTATTGTGAGTGGAGCATTGTCATTTTGGGAATGGTGAAAAATGTTGGCACAGTATGGAACAGTGAAATTGTTTATATTGCTTGACTGCTCTTTAACAGATGCACCACAGGAGCACCACTGAATTGCTGTCTGTATTGGATCACATCACTATTAGTGGATAACAACTACAATTGGTTGAAAGCATTCTTTACCATCCTTTAAATTAAAAAAGTCAATAATCTTAAAGATGACTCATTACAACATATTACTTTTTTATTATTATTATTATTATTACTATGATCTGCAGAGACTTCTCCAAGTTTCTCCCACACATTGGGTTCTTAGCTCTCACTAAGGCTCTTTACTCCTGGTTGCTCAGTTTGGCGTGGTGGCCAGCTCTAAGGAAGAGTCTTGGTTGTATTAAACTTCTTTCATTTCAGAATTATGGAGACTACAGTGCTCTTGGGAACCTTTAATACAGAAGAATATTTCTCCAGTTTGTGCCTTCACACAATCTCTGAGCTCTGAATGCAGTTCCTTTGACCATATGTCTTGGTTTTTGCTCTGAAATGGATTTTCAGCTGTTAGACCTTATATAGACACATCTTTGTCATTTTGGTGTATGAAGTGTAGATTTATTTATTTAAGTATTTAGACATAAGGCAACATAACAAGAAGTTAATATATATCATATATATATATATATATACATATATATATACACTCACCTAAAGGGTTATTAGGAACACCTGTTCAATTTCTCATTAATGCAATTATCTTATCAACCAATCAAATGGCAGTTGCTTCAATGCATTTAGGGGTGTGGTCCTGGTCAAGACAATCTCCTGAACTCCAAACTGAATGTCAGAATGGGAACGAAAGGTGATTTAAGCAATTTTGAGCGTGGCATGGTTGTTGGTGCCAGACGGGCCAGTCTGAGTATTTCACAATCTGCTCAGTTACTGGGATTCTCACGCACAACCATTTCTAGGGTTTACAAAGAATGGTGTGAAAAGGGAAAAACATCCAGTACACTGTAAAAACTAACAAGTTCATTCAACTTAAAATAATTTGTAACCTACAAGTTCATTCAACTTAAAATAATTTGTAACCTACAAATTCATTCAACTGAAAATAATTTGTAACCTGGCTGCCTTAAAATGTTGTGTTAAGTAAGCTACGAAACTTCAGTTGTTTGTACATATATTGGAGTTCTTTAAACCTAGAATTAATCGTTGGGGTAACAAAGGTGAAGCTGACAAAATAGTCTGATCAACTTGAATTAAAGTTTAATGAATTAGTTTTTTAGTTACTCCAACAAGACATTAAAAGTTGTGTAAACCTAAATCCCAGTTAAGACAACATAAAATTAGTGACACCAACAAACTTGTCTGCTATCTTGAGTTGTTTAGACTAAGCATCTTGTTGAGTCAATTTATAATTATTAGTTGTGCAAACAATATAAAAATTGGCTAAACTATTAATTTAGTTGAATTAACTTATTTTTTTAAGGCAGCCAGGTTACTTTTTCAAGAATAGTTCATTTTAGTTGGAATGTTAAGTTCATTCAACAGACTGAACTACGCAATTTGCCCACACAACTTAAGTTTCTGTTTTCTAATAGTACTACATTAGAAAACAGTTTTATTATAAAGTGTTTTAATTATTCTTATTTGTTTTGATTATTTTAATTTCTTCTATGTAAAGCACTTTGAATTACCATCGTGTATGAAATGTGCTATATAAATAAACGTGCCTTGCTTTACATAAAAATGATTCATTGGCATAGAAGAACATGCAGAATGTTATTTTATTTTATTTCAAAGTAGACAAAATCCTTCTTTGTATTAATGTACTGCATGTTAAAACACCTTGCCATTAAAACACATAGCTAAACGTTGACATTTCATATTAACGTTTCTGTTAACATGGACATTTATCTAAAAAAAAATGTATGCAAACTCTGCTACACAAAACTGTAAATATAGAATTAAAATCTTACAGCCTTGAAGTTGTGAAATAAAAAAAAAAGCTTATACTGGCTTAAAAGTGCTGTAGTTAATTGCAAGCTGAAAATGGACATTTCATGTTACATGAACATTTATCTAAAAAAAAATCTATGCAAACGAGCTCTAGTACACAAAAGCACAGTAAATATAGAAATATAAAAATCTGCCTTGAACTTGGGAAATATAAAACCATACTGGCTTAAAAGTGGTGTAGTTAAATTGCACAAACATTTTGGTAGCAGGTTATCTCTGAGCAGATTAACTGAACACAATGTCATTCTACTAACATTTTTAGAACCTCTGCATTAAACTTTCGTCTGTAACTTATACAGGCCTATCCCATATAATACTTATATGGAAATGGTGGTGTGATGCAGTCTTTAGTGAACACTGCTGCTATTAACTTGGCCAACTTGCCACTACACTTTGCCTTGAAGCAACTTGTTGCGGAGTCCATGAACTTTCACAGAACAATTGCCACTGCCGATACCCATGAACACTTTTTGTACCATCTCGAATGTGTACTTCAGTCCCTTGGGATAGTCTATGTCAAGACAGTAAAGACGACCCATAAGTGAGAAAAAGGCATTTGCAACATCTCCTAGCTCACGTATGATGATGTTCTCTTCCAGCACAGCTGCAATATCGACTATCGAGCCCGTTCTCATCCTTTGGCGTCATATAGGTGACGCTATGTGACAAAACGTCGAAATGTTACGCACATGGCACCCTTTAGCGTGAATATAACATGCGAACCCAAGGCGTCATAAAGTTGACTGGCATCCTTTAGCATGAATATGAGACGCAGACCCTACCCCACACCTAATCCTACCCATCACTTCGCGTGTTATATTCACGCTAAAGGGTGCCATGTGCGTAGTATTTCGACGTTTTGTCAGGCGTCACCTATATGATGCCAAAGGATGAGAATGCGTTGGACTATCTCCTTTGCCAGTAGTGCTTGCCTGCTTCTGCCTTCCTTAGTAACAATGAGAAGGCCAACGTCAACTTCTTTTTGTAGCCTCTTTTTCGGAACTGGTAATCTAAAGAACATAATGAAGTATTTAGTAACTAAGCATGTACTGTTACAATATATTTGAAAGGGTTACTTCACCCATAAAATTTAATTCAGTCATTAATTCCTCACCCTCATTTCATTCCAAACCCCTAAGACCTTCGTTCATCTTTGGAACACAAATTAAGATACTATGCATAACGACGCAACGTTATTACCACTTTCAAGGCCCAGAAAGGCAGTGAAGAAAACGTTAAAATAGTCCATGTGACTCCAGTGGTTCAACCTTAAAGGGATAGTTCACTTTGAAATAAATTTTTGGTATGTTTTAGCTTACCTCAAGGGCATCCAAGATGTAGGTGTCTTTGTTTCCACAGTAGTTTCAATTTTGATATTTTTAGGTCAAACCGTTCTTGTCTGTCAGTCATATAATGCAGGTCTATGGTCATCACCTCAAAGAGCATGCACAGAGAAGTCCAAATTAAACATCATTTAATGACTCGTAAATGTAGGTACACATTGATGGCCTAAGACACGAAACGAGTGGTTTGTGTGAGAAAACGAACAGTATTTATATCGGTTTTACCTCTTGTAACCACAGCCACGTCCAAGTGATCTGAGGGCGCAGGCGCTTCGTTCTGCGCAAGCGCCGGAAAGTGATCTAAAAAAATTCAACGTTGTCTGTTGATATATCGAAATCGTCTTCCATTGCGATTTCATGTATATCTAAATATGTTTATGGTGCGTTCACGTGCTATCGAAAATATGATATTTTCCACTTGTGAACTGGTATTTACCAGTGTGTTGCGTTCAAGTGCTTTTGTTGTCGTAATGTGGTAAAAAGATGGAGATCCAGACCTGTTATTTAGCTAAAACTATTTTAGATTGCTTAAGTCATTGCTACAGCAAGAAAATGATTTATCAAAACTCAAACGGTAAATAATGCTGTATATTTTCTAGATCATGAATAGTACATATTTTTACCATTCACGACTCTCGCGCTCGCGTTGCTCTCTGCCACAAAAGGTCAAAGGTTATTATCTCATCTCGGCAACTCGTGAAATATTCTAAATATTCTACGAGTTGCCCAGTGCAAAATGCAGATGGGAATTTTCTTGACTCAAAGTTGTCCTGAGGGCAGAAACGTTTTTGATTGGTTCAATCTGACAACCAATCGCAAGAGAGGAGAGAATTGCAGAGGCGGGGCCACCATTTCCAATCTCAACCGTCAAATCCCACCGGTGCGCAGGCAAGAGGAACTGGTTATATCATTTCAAAGTAAGTTTTTTAAAAACAAAAACGTAATATTCTCAAAAAACGTAATTTTCATGAAAATGGAGCATTGTATGTACAGCTATGTGTGATTTTCTTTCTGCCCTCGAAATCATAGTATAATGGTGCAGCTTGTAGCTTAAGGGTAGGCTAGCCTACTGTTTCTGAAGCAAGCTAGTGTTGTAGCTTGCATTAAAATGTTGCAGTGGCTGTTGCAAACGGTTCTCATCACAAAAATGTAGAAGAACAAGATAATTCAGAAAAAACGTCACCTTTTCAGTGTGTGCACATGCATGTAAACCATAAGCCCTAGCTAGTCAAGCTAATCAGGTGAGCTAGAAAGCTTGTTTAAGTACATTGCAATAAGCTTTACTGTACTCATATTCAAAAAATAAATGACTATTTAGGGCGTTGTAGTCTAATTTATAAATTTGGCTTTTCTTCATGACTGTTTAGTCTCATCTGGTCCCAGGGCAGAGACTATTGTTTCCCACAATTTTGTCCCAGGGCAGGTGAATCCCTCCTGGTCTCAGGGCAGAAGTTGTTTTGTAGGATTTTCCTCATGACTGTTTAGTCTCATCTGGTCCCAGGGCAGAGACCATTGTTTCCTATGGAATGCCAAAGCTGACTTTATTATAAATAAATAAATAAATATACGAAGAAATGTAAAAAAGCAAAAATACATAAATATACAAAGAAATGTAAAAAAGTTACAAACGAAAAATACTTTAATTTCCTTATGTATTATATTCCTTATTCCTATATATAATTGTATTTTTCACACATTTATTTATTTATACATTTATTTATTTCCACATTTATGTATTTATACAAGGTGTCACTGTGGCCTCAACTTCAGCACGGCCACTCTGAGCTCGATTGCTGATGTCTGAGGTAAAACACGCCCCCTCATTAGCATACGGACAAATAAATGTAGAAATAAATAAATGTGGAAATAAATAAATGTAGACATAAAAACATATATACATAAATGAATGTGGAAATAAATAAATGTATAAATAAATAAATAAGAGTGTGAAAAAATACAATTATACATAAATAAGGAAATAAAAGTATAAATAACTCATTTATTTGTACTTTTTTACATTTCTTTGTGTATTTATTTATTTATTTATGTATTTTTGCTTTTTTACATTTCTTCATATATTTATGTATTTGTTTATTTATTTATAATAAAGTCAGCTTTGGCATTCCATAGGTTTCCCACAATTTTGTCCCAGGGCAGGTGAATCCCTCCTGGTCTCAGGGCAGAAGTCGTATTTTTCTCTTCTCAGGGCAACATAGTTCAGTTGGACAAAAGGGAGTCAGCTGTCTTCTCTGGTCTCAGGGCAGAAGTTGTCTGAGGGCAGGTGAACCCCTCCTGGTCTCAGGGCAGACAAATATTTCTAGATTTTGCCTTTTCTTCATGACTGTTTAGTCTCTTCTGGTCCCAGGGCAGAGACTAATTTTTCCCACAATTTTGTCCCAAGGCAGGTGAATCCCTCCTGGTCTCAGGGCAGAAGTTGTTTTGTAGGATTTTCTGACCCCTTTCTCATCCTTTGGCGTCATATAGGTGACGCCATATGACAAGACGTCGAAATACTACGCACATGGCACCCTTTAGCGTGAATATAACACGCGAACCCAAGGCGTCATAAAGTTGACTGGCATCCTTTAGCGTGAATATGAGACGCAGACCCTACCCCACACCTAAACCTACCCATCACTTCGCGTGTTATATTCATGCTAAAGGGTGCCATGTGCGTAGTATTTCGACGTTTTGTCAGGCGTCACCTATATGACGCCAAAGGATGAGAATGCGTTGGATTTTCTTCATGACTGTTTAGTCTCATCTAGTCCCAGGGCAGAGAATATTGTTTCCCACAATTTTGTCCCAGGGCAGGTGAATCCCTCCTGGTCCCAGGGCAGAGACCATTGTTTCCCACAATTTTGTCCCAGGGCAGGTGAATCCCTCCTGGTCTCAGGTCCCTGCTCCTGTCTGATCGCTGATCGATTGCTCCTGTCTGATCGCTGATCGATTGCTCCTGTCTGCCTCGCTGCCTGCTGTGTGTTTGTTTGCTTCGAGGCTGTAAGCTTCGCCTGAGCCTCGTATTTCTTTATGTTTTGAGCCATCATTTACTGTCTAGTTGTTTATACTACTAAATACAGCTTACCCAACATCTCAGATTAACCTTACATCTCTAGCTTCCGTTATTGTTAACACAGCACGCTAGTAACTCGCTAACGTTAGCCTGCTAACGCGCCACCCGTGCGCTCATTTATTTATTTATTTTCTCTCGCGCGCCCGCGCCTTTGAGTTCATAAAGTCCAGGTAAGTAAGAAATCAGTCAACAAACACGGTGAGTAATGTCTTCTTGTCCTGTTATTGTCACCTGTGTCACATGTCATATGTTTAGTATAGCCTTCTCCGATGGCAATATAGGATTTATATGTGATAAATGCAAGGAGACAGTCAGGCTGACGGAGAAGATTTCAGAACTAGAGACACGCATCCAAACTTTAATTGAGGATGGTAAGAATGTTAGATCTTTAGATCGTGTTTTGGATGCGCCTAGCATAGTGAACTCTTTACATGATTCGGTTCCGGCTGAAGTAGAGCCCGTGCAGCAGGGCAGATGGGTGACCGTGAGAGATCGTTCTAGTCGCGGATCAAAGAACCACTCTTCCGTTCCGATTCCCATAACAAACCGATTTGCCCCACTCAGTGAAACACCCACTGAGAATTCTGTTGATTGTGCCCTGGTAATTGGTGATTCGATCACACGGAATGTGAAAATAGAGACACCAGCCACCATAGTCACATGTTTGCCGGGAGCCAGAGCGCCTGACATCAAAGCAAATTTAAAAGTGCTGGCTAATGCTAATCGTAAATTCTCTAAGATCATTATTCATGTCGGCACTAATGATGTTCGACTCCGCCAGTCGGAGATCACCAAAATTAATATTAAAGAGGTGTGTGAACTCGCAAGTACGATGTCAGGCACTGTAATTTACTCTGGCCCCCTTCCTGTACGCAGGAGTGATGAGATAGTTAGCCGATTGGCCTCACTGAACGGTTGGGTGTCGAAGTGGTGTCCGCAGAATAATATAAAATTCATAGACAATTGGAAAAGTTTTTGGGGCAAGCCTGATCTGTTGAAAAGAGATGGTATCCATCCCTCCTGGGCTGGTGCTGCTCTTCTCTCTAGTAATTTGGCTCATAGTCTTAGAGATAAAACATGACAATCTGGGGCTCAGGTCAGGAAGCAGACAGACTGGCTAAACCGACCGTCTGCTGGCGGCCTCACGTCACCAAGGTCAGATAAATCCCATCACATAGAGTCTCTTTCACCTAGATGTCATCATATAGAGACTGTGTCTGTTCCCCGAATTTGGAAATCCAAAAAACGTCAGGTTAAAAATTTAATTGATGTTCAACAAATAAAAAACAGATATAATACAGATGAGCAAATGATAAAGCTTGGGTTGCTGAATATTCGATCCCTTACTTCAAAATCTCTCATAGTTAATGATATGATTTCAGATTATAATCTTGATATGCTGTGTTTGACAGAAACCTGGCTAAAACCAAACGATTACATTATTTTAAATGAGTCAACCCCACAAGATTACAGTTATAAACATGAACCTCGTCTGAAAGGCAAAGGGGGAGGTGTTGCTGTAATTTATAGTAATATTTTCAAAACCACTAAGAAATCTAGCTTTAAATATACTTCTTTTGAAGTATTGGTGCTTAATGTAAAAATATATAGTGTAAACGATAAATCACATTTGAGAATTATGCTGGCTACTGTATACAGGCCACCAGGGCACCATAAAGATTTTATCAAAGAATTTGCGGACTTTCTATCAGAATTAGTATTGGCTGCAGATAAAGTACTAATTGTTGGTGATTTTAATATACATGTAGATAATGAAAAAGATGCATTGGGATTGGCATTTAAAGACATTGTAAACTCAATTGGAGTTAGACAACACGTGTCAGGACCTACTCATCGTCGTAATCATACTCTAGATCTAATATTATCACATGGAATAGATGTTGATGCCGTTGAAATTCTGCAGCAGAGCGATGACATCTCAGATCATTATCTAGTCTCATGTAAATTACATTTAGCCAAGGCTGCAAAGCCGACTCCGTGTTATAAATACGTTAGACCTATAACTTCTGCCACTAAAGATTGCTTTATCAATAATCTTCCTAATCAGTTTCATCATCTCAGCATCCCGGATAGCTTAGAAGAACTTGATATTGCAACAGAAACGTTTAACTCTCTCTTTTCCAGCACTTTAGACGCAGTTGCTCCGTTGCGCTTAAAGAAGATTAAAGAAAATAGCCCAACGCCGTGGTACAGCGAGCACACCCGGGCCCTTAAGAGAGCAGCCAGAAAAATGGAGCGCAACTGGAAGAAAACTAAACTAGAGGTATTTTGGATTTCGTGGAAAGAGAGCTCGATTGCTTACAGAGAGGCTTTAAAAGCTGCTAGATCTGCTTATTTTTCAAACCTATTAGAAGAAAATAAACATAATCCAAGGTATTTATTTGAAACAGTGGCTAAACTAACAAAAAAGAAAGCTTCAAGCTCAGAAGTGTCCAAGCAACACAGCAGTGATGACTTTATGAACTTCTTCACTTATAAGATTGATAATATCAGGGACAAAATTATAACTATGCAACCGTCTACCACAGTATCGCATCAGGAAGTGCATTGTAGTCTCCCTGAGGAAAAATTTTATTCATTTGTTGCTATAGGAGAGGAAGAATTCTGCAAACTCGTTAATTCATCTAAATCGACAACTTGTATGTTAGATCCTATACCGACTAAGCTACTGAAAGAGATGTTTCCAGAGGTCATATATCCTCTTCTTAATATCATTAATTCATCTTTGTCTCTAGGATACGTACCAAAAACCTTTAAACTGGCTATGATAAAACCGCTTGTTAAAAAAACACAACTTGATCCTACAGAATTAGTCAATTACAGGCCGATCTCGAATCTGCCTTTTCTGTCAAAGATATTAGAAAAAGCAGTATCTTCACAACTGTGTTCCTTTCTAGAAAGAAATGATATCTGTGAGGATTTTCAGTCCGGATTTAGACCGTACCATAGTACTGAGACCGCTCTCATTAGAGTCACAAATGATTTGCTCTTATCATCCGATCGTGGTTGTATCTCTCTATTAGTGTTACTCGATCTTAGTGCTGCATTTGACACAATTGACCACAACATTCGTTTAAATAGACTAGAAAACTATGTGGGCATTAGTGGAATTGCACTAGCATGGTTTAAATCATACTTATCTGACCGTTATCAGTTTGTAGCAGTAAATGAAGAGATGTCTTATCGATCACAAGTTCAGTATGGCGTACCACAAGGCTCAGTACTAGGACCGCTGCTGTTCACTCTGTACATGCTACCATTAGGAGATATCATTAGGAAACATGGAGTTAGCTTTCACTGTTATGCCGATGATACTCAGCTGTATATTTCTTCAAAACCCAACGAAACTTACCAATTCACAAAATTAACCGAATGCATAGCTGATATAAAAAATTGGATGACTAGTAATTTCCTACTACTAAATTCTGAAAAGACAGAGATTCAAATTATTGGACAAAAAACTTCCACACGTAATAACCCAGAATACTGTCTAACACTTGATGGCTGCTCTGTCAAGTCTTCGTCGTCGGTTAGGAACCTGGATGAGCTCTTTGATACCAACCTTTCTTTTGAAAGCCACGTGTCTAGTATCTGTAAAACTGCATTTTTCCATCTTAAAAATATATCTAAAATACGCCATATGCTCTCATTGGGAAATGCGGAACAATTAGTCCATGCGTTCATGACCTCAAGGCTAGATTATTGTAATGCTCTACTGGGTGGTTGCCCTGCACGCTTAATAAATAAACTACAGCTAGTTCAAAACGCCGCAGCTCGAGTTCTTACCAGAACCAGGAAATATGACCATATTAGCCCGGTTCTGTCAACACTGCATTGGCTCCCTATTAAACATCGTATAAATTTTAAAATATTGTTGATTACCTACAAAGCACTAAATGGTTTAGCTCCGCAGTACTTGAGCGAGCTCTTAACGCATTATAGTCCTTCACGTCTATTGCGATCTCAAAATTCCGGCCAGTTGATAATACCTAGAATATCTAAATCGACTGCAGGCGGTAGATCCTTTTCCTATTTAGCACCAAAACTTTGGAACAGTCTTCCTACCATTGTCCGGGAAGCAGACACACTCTGTCAGTTCAAAGCTAGACTAAAAACACATCTCTTTGACCTAGCATACACATAACACACTATAGACTTCTATAAATTCAATGTTAGGCTGCATAGATTAGGTCAGCCGGAACTGGGAACACTTCCCTTAAATCTTGATGTACTCGCTACATCATAAGAGGAATGGCATCTACGCTAATATTAGTGTCTTTGTTTATCCCGAGGTTTTCCCGCAGCCTGACGGATCCAGGCCGTGTCCAGATCTGACGAAGGAGATCCGCCTGGACCCGATGACAATGCAGTGCTGAAGTGTCCACTATCCTCTCCCTATGGAGGATCCCTTTCCCACTCTACAGATAAAGCGTTGTGAATTCCGGCTCGCGTACCCCGAAGTGATAAAATAAAACAAAATTCTGTATCAAAATTTATAGGCAAGAAAAGTAGTTTGTTTAGGCTGGGTTGTATGAATTATAAACCTGCGCACATATTTTAAAAAGCACATAACTATAGAATCAATTCTGAATGAGCATGTGAACGCCGTCAGAGTTAATCACAGGTTCGCGTTTAAAAGTCTGATCATTTCGACGGAGGTGAATCAATCAAAGTTAACTTTAGCTGGAAATAACATTATTCAAGAACCGCTATAATGCCAAAACAATCTGTTACCTTAAATTATATGTTTATCTCTGTAAAGCTGCTTTGAAACAATCCATTGTTAAAAGCGCTATATAAATGAAGATGACTAGTATGACTAGTCTGCACTGATCCCAGGCTACCCTGCCCTGGCTTAGAATTAGTTTGAGGCCAGTGTCTTTTCCTCCATTTAAGTTTCGCCTCAGGTATGTAAGTATCATAGTCATAGGTTGTCATAAGTATCCAATTTAATGCTTCAGGAGAAATACATGTTTTTAATTTTTGTCTTTTGTCTTTGCCTGTAAAGGGAAACTTAACCAAGCCAAATGAACAGTAAGTTATTCAATTTTTTTTTCTTCCTAATCTATGTTACTCATTTGCGTCATCTGCATACATAATGATATAATTTGCATATTTACATCCGACCAGGTAGAGCACATTCCGGTACTTTTTTTAGCTGGTGTTTTTAGGACGATTATACACATGGGCAAGTCCGGGCACTTGCAAGATTGTTTTTATGTAATAGGCCCATGATGAGGCTGTAGCCTACCAGAAATTTGTGAAATAATGAGAAGTGCTGGCGCTACTGTAACATAAAACATCATTGGTATGGCATTCAACACAACTAGGCTAAATTGTATAATATGTGGCCCCGACTTGCCTCAACATAGTACATGTGTTTAAAACTTTTGCCCATATGCTCTAGCTTCCCGTTTCAGCCTAGTATGACATCACTAACTCACAGACAAGCACTTGAAACAGAACGCTGTTAGACTGTGTATTTTGATGGTTATCACCAAAACAAAACCAACACATTCAGTGTTCACATTCACAATGTGAAACCAACACATTCAGAAGTCGGCAAAAAAGTCACTAGTCGATAAATGTGAATTTTAGTCGCCAGAGATTATAAAAATCAGGGGGAAAAAGCGAATTCGCTGAATTGCCAACACTACTTTAAAGTAGTTTTGTATGCTAAATGTAATATTTGATTGGATTACATTTGTGCCTGTTAGCCTAAGTAAGGTGACCTATTTTGGGACTTTTATTTTCTTCACCCATGCAGACTTAGAAACACTGAAGTCCCAAGGACTTCATAGTAAAGATGTCCTTGGGACAATTGGGCCCTTTAAAATCTTTCTGGGCAGTTTGGAGGCCCTTGTAGGCCCATTTGAACTTCCAGATGAGGTAATTTTCTATTTCTTTTAAAACATGATCCTCTTACCCTTCACCTTGACTCTATTGTGATTTATTGCAGTTTATATATATATATATATATATATATATATATATATATATATATATATATATATATATATATATATATATATATATATAATATAATATAATATAAAATATTTTTTTATGTATTACTTCCCCAGGTAATGGATGCCTTATTTTACATACATGAGCAGGGTAACTCATATCTTTTTATAAAACTCACTCACTCGAATACATACATACAAATCAAATATAGATTTAACATGATTTAACGACTTAAACCATTTCTCTCCCTCGCTTAGAGCCAGCCTGGGACAGAGGCAATTAATAGTCAGGCTATGCGCCTGATTTTGAAGGGCAGCTCCAGGGCCAGGAGTACTTATTTCTTAAAAGTAAGAGTTATGTAAATGTTTAAGGTTATTGTTCAGTGCTGCTGAACACATTTGGTGTCAAGTTTATTTTTGTTTGTTCATGAATGTTTTCTTCTTTTCCTGTCAGAAAAACATTCTTAAAGGAGCCAGTGCCGTCTTCGGGCCCTACTTGCTGGGAGAGTGCCACTGGACCCTCTTTGTAGGTTGCTGTTAGGTTATGCAGAGACTATTATTCGCTAAATAGCATCACACTAGTCATTGTTGCTGTTGTGTCATTCTCATTTGTGTTGTTTGAGCTGTTAGTGCTTCACATTTTAAAATAATTTTAATCATTTTTAACACAGATTGGTTGAAATTCTCCTTCAAACCTTTCTCATATGTTTTCCCATCTTTTGTATAGCATTGCAACTTGAAAGAGGGAACAATTTCCTACATTGACTCCTTGGGGGAGCAACCACAGCATTGCTTCCAAATAATTGAAAATTGGAGGTACAAGGTTTTTGTATTGCTCTATAAAATGAGATAATGAAAATTCAGCAGAGATCTCCTTCACAATTATTTTCTCTAATCTTTCATCTTATTTGCTGCTAGCAGAGGCTGCCAAGGGCCTTGGAAGATGATTAAGAGGGACCATGACTTACAAAACGACTCTTTGTCATGTGGAGTGTTCTCAATAATGGTACAGTTTGGTCGTTTTCTGCATAATGTTTCTGTTTTCTTTTGAAAATATAAATATTTTTAGTTTTCACTTTAGAGCAATTTTGAATGAAAGTTTCAGATCAAATATTAATGGCTTTTGGACATGGACACAGTACTACCTTCAGCACACGATACAGGAGTCATGATCGTATAATTATTAAATGAGCACCATAATCTTCTCTTGTAATATAGTCCAATTTTTTTTTTTACCACAATTTGTTGTTCACATTTATTATAAGTTGCATTATTTCATTAAAATAGACTTTCTGTTGCTCTTTTAGTTTGCAGAAATGGTCCTCCAGGGACAACAAGGGCACCTCCAATGCCTCCCCATCGCTCAAGAGCGGGACAGACTTGGGACATTGTTGTTTAACTCCCTTGGTAAGTAGTAGACATTTGTACGGTATGGGTGTTCCTTATTGAGCTCTGCTGGCTACCTGTAGCTGCCTGTATTAAGTTTAACCTACTGATGATTTGGAGTGGTAGCTTTAACTTGTACATTCGGAGGATGGCATACTTTGGAGTACGTTGTTACTACATCATTTCAAGCATAAAATACGACATTAAGTTTATGTTAAAAATCAGATGCTATTTATTTACGATCTTTCTTAGAAGGATGAGGTAAATACACTGTATTGGTTCTATGCACTGAAATAAGCATGCAGAATGAATCATTATTTTCATGATTATTATTTGGTTTTTGAAACATTATAATAACATTAAAATGACATTAAGAAACATCTTCATTTCTTTTAGATACAAAGACTCTAAGAAGAAAAAAGGCTAGGGTTAATGATCAAAATATACATACTGTTTCTCAACGCATTGTATACTTAACTCAATGTTTTTTTATCTTTTCTAGGGAAAAATCGCCAAAATACAGGTAAGAACAGCCACAGACTGGGACTAATTTTAGGTGTATTGAGATTCTAGGCAAGTCTGTTTGGTAAGTAGGGCTGATGTATGTAGACAAGCTACAACCAAACCTAGTATAATTGTTTACATACATACAGAGGGAGGAATGGAAGTAAATTTGTACCAATGTTGTTCCAAGACTGGTTCTGCTCTTGATTAGCTTAGGCACACACACACACACACACACACACACACACACACACACACACACACACACACACACACACACAGTCTTAAATACAGTAGATGGTGATCAGCATTCGAGTCACTCGGTCACAACATGTAGGCATTTGTTTTCTTTTATGTTTGGACAGATCAACCTGTTGGAGAGCACCCATGTGCAGGTAAAACAATATACAGAGAACACACACACGCACATATGCACCTTTCCTCTGCCACCAACAGCACATTGCTGTTAGGAAAGTACAGAGATCTTTCTTTTGAAACAGTTTGTTCCCTGAATGCTGTTCTCTGATTGGTCTTAAATATAGTAGATGGTGGCCTTGCACGGGAATCTGAGTCCACAGAGGGTGAACAAGGTAGGAAGATGCTGTATTTATGGTCAGCATTCGATTCACTCACTCACAACATACATACGGGATCTTTTCAGTAAGCAATTGTGTCTTTGATGTATTAACTGATCCACATAGCACTGCTTTTTAGGTAAGAAATATACAAACACACAGCCCACCCGAAGATCTTTCATGTAGGCATTTGTTTTCTTTTATGTTTGGACAGATCAACCTGTTGGAGAGCACCCATGTGCAGGTAAAACAACATACAGAGAACACACACACGCACATATGCACCTTTCCTCTGCCACCAACAGCGCATTGCTGTTAGGAAAGTACAGAGATCTTTGTTTTGAAACAGTTTGTTCCCTGAATGCTGTTCTCTGATTGGTCTTAAATATAGTAGATGGTGGCCTTGCACAGGAATCTGAGTCCACAGAGGGTGAACAAGGTAGGAAGATACTGTATTTATGATCAGCATCGTTTTGGGCATGAAATGAGTTGACATTAAAATAAAAACAAAATTTTTTCACTTCTACAGTATTATTTGAAGTGGAGAGTGTTCTCCGGATACCTGACGGGACCAAGGCCAAAAGGTAACTTTGTATGTCATTACCATCAATATTTCATACATTTACATAATTCTTCCTAAGGAATTAATAGTTCCAAACAATAACTGTGCACAGTTTTACCCACTCCACAGTACACCAAAAGCAAATCAATTATAACGCCAGACTATCGATGTCTGTTAAAGGGTTAGTTCACCCAAAAATGAAAATTAAGTCATTAATTACTCACCCCCATGCTGTACCAACCCCGTAAGGCCTTCGTTCGTCTTCGGAACACAAATGAAGATATTTATCCCCCCCCCCCCCTCCCCTCCTTTAAGACGTATTTTTCCATAAATTTAGGTAAACTTTTGCTGTAAGGACAGGTGCATATCATATTCCTAAGCCTTTACAAAAGCTCATAACAGCCTCTTACATGGTTCATCATGCTAACATGGCACAAAATTACTACTTGCAGCACCTTTGCTGTGGAATAAATCTTTAAAAGTCCCCAGCTTCCACCTATATATACTGGGCCAAAGTCAGTAATACTGAGTCATGTCTTAAGAAGCTGTTAGGAATAAGTTATTTAAAGCCCTTTTTAAGGTGTCATGTATGTGTTCTCCTGTACCTAAAGTGTTACCTACCAACATTTCTACAAGGTAGAAGATTGTTTTAACTCTATATGCCTGCTTAAAATCTCCACTGATATTGCAGATATAAAGTGACTAGGGAGGAACTGGTTAGAAGGTGTGGGCCACCAGAGGGCTATTCGCCCAATGCTCTGGTGGCCTACTTAAGGAAAGGCAAGAGCCAAAAAGAGGCGCTCATGGCCAAGTTGCACGACTCACAGGTGGAGCCAGGACCACGAATCAGGCTGTCAACAAGTGTCAGCAAGTTGTGTGAAGGTAACTGAGATCTAGAGGTTAAGAACATGATGTGCGAGAGTTGAAGGGCAGTGAACCACCCATCACTTCACACAGCTGATATAAGAATCTTTTCTAAATAGTCTTAGAAGTTGCCACCAACACAGATGCACATAGATTATTAACTCTGATCTATATGTTTTTGGTTGCAGAAAACAGTGAGATAGGAGGTTGGGTAAACATCTTTTGTTTATAGAAGCTATCTCGTTATCGTCTTATGTCTCTGTAAGATATTAGTCCACTTAAATGAAGATTCTGGGATGGGTAGGCTCAGGAAGAATCCACCTTGCCTTTGTCTTACTGAGAGGTCTTGAATTAACAGGACTTTTCTCTTCCCCAAGTAACATTAGGCTGTAATTATGAAATTTTCATAGATCTTATCAACTAGGCGGACTCATCAAATGGCATCATCAAGGCACTTTCACGTGTTAAACAGAACTTTTTTGGAATGACTGAATCTCGTTTCTGTCCTTAACAGTCTATATACTCCATCCTTAGTTTGACAAAAATATAATTCTTGCACTGTGTATTTGTAGAAGAATGTCTGGCCCTTGCAGAGGATGTAAATTACATGGGTTTTAAATACCTACCAATTCAAAAAATTGGCCAGGCTTGCCTGGAGGAGGACCAACATCTTGAGGCCATCGTCAAGGCCCAACACTGCAGGTTCATTGATCTGTTGTTACCAATGCCAGTATGCAAGATTAAACAGCTTAGATCTACATATGCAGTGTTGTATTACAACTCTACCACTGTACCACTGTTCTTTATGTCAATAACATCTGTTTTCAACACTTTTGCAGGCAGACACTAACAAGGATAAAGACAGCGATGGAGGCCAACTGGTCCTATTACAACCTCGCTACGCATGGCCTTGGTCCAGAAATTCTGAAGGGTGCGTTTTCTTTAATTGATGCGTGCCTGGTCGAGGCAGAGAACCTCCACCTCCCTCCAGAAGTAAATAAACCATGTAAATGTTAAAGTGGTATCAGCATTTATGGGTAGCCTTGACAAAGGAATAGTCTTAGATTGTTTACTGAATAAAACCACTTTGCACAATATAGATGTGATTTAACCCTTGTGTTGAGATCGGGTGAAATTGACCCGTTTTCAATTTTTGTTTTATATCAGAAAATATGGGGAGTAGAAATAAGCACTGAAAATGTGTAAAAGAAAAAAATAATTTAAAACGTTGGAAAAAGCAAAAACAAACTGTGAAAAAAATGGCATCAAACGTCGAAGGTGTTTTTTTTTTTTTCAAGGTTGATGGGAAGACAACACAAGGGTGAAAACATAATTTGCCAAATACATGTTAAGTTAAACCATAAGAATGTATGGAAATCCTTGGTTTTGGACTGAGAATGTATCAAAGTAATAAAGCAATTTTCTTTATTTGTAATTGTGAGTACATACATTTTTCTTGGGGATCAATACTTTTACTGAATTACGGGACTGCATTTCTGCCCTGCATTTATACCATAATTTACATTTCATATTGGTAAAACACTACTTTTGCTTGTGCCATTAATGTAAGTAGTCTATATATTTCCCAAAGCTTCATAAAACTTTGATTTAATTATCAGTATTTTATTTACCTTAACTACCAAGAAAATTCATCAACCAATCAAGACGGGCGCTTTCACATGCAAAGTTGGCACCTCCAGAATAACAGAATTAAGTTGTTCTTGCTTTTCTTTTGTTTTTAAAGTTCTCAACTACTGCTCTCTGCAGTCTAGCTTTTTTAATTTGTTTACGGTAACCATGTAAAGGGGTAATTTTCCTTTTTCTGGACACAGCAGTGAATTTTCCAAAAGCCAGCTTGTGTGCTCTTTGGATGGTATTGTACAGTTCAGGGGTATGTTCAAATGCTTCGGACTTGCTCCACTCTAGTAGGTCTAATAACATGGACTGTATGGGAGGATTCCCATGGGAGGCTTCAGACAGTTGTGCATCTTCTTTGGGGTCTGTGAGAATGTCTTGAGGCTTGAGGACATGTGTGACATGTATGCAAACACATCTTTCTCCAAAACTATTAGCAATGCATGTGCACAAAGTCGGAGTTTTCCTATTCACAATACTCATAGTCCCATCACTATTGAAGATGGTTATTTCATCTTCAGTCTGCTGATAGAGACGGAGGCTGATGATTTCTAGCGCTTTATTATCCCGCATTTTTTCAATGTCAATACCTCTCCTGCCTACCTCCATCTTCACCAAGAGAAGATGTTTGCATATGTTTCCCATCCGGAAATTGGTGCATTCACACGTGAAGTGTAACAAGTTAACTTTGTAGGCTGTGTTGGTTGACTGTGACGGCACAGAGCGCTGCCCCGCTTTTATGTCCAAATCTTTGCCCACGCCATTTTTAAATAGCAGCGCAGCAGCCTGGTGAGCAGCAGAGCTGGATAATGTCAGTCGTCCTGCTTCGCTGAGGCCATCCATGTAGCTGCAGTAATGAAAAACAGGACACAAATTTGGAATTGCAGTAAAATAGTAGCCTTTGCCTCAGATAGGACAGTGGGGAGCGACAGGACACCAGTGTTTGAGAGTGTGCCCTAGCTAGCTGCAACACAGGTAAGGGCACCATCATAAACTTTTTAATGGCACACATTTTGCATATTCTGATTGGATGGCCAATAACTTGTCATGCAATACCATAAACTCATAACCATACTGTATATTGGCCATTATTGTTAGATATATTTTAGCTAAATGCAAGTTTCATTGTGTAGTCATTGCCATGGTGATTGTTTTTTAATGCAACAGCTCCATAAAAAAATTAATTCAGAGAGTGGCAAGCTTCATGAAAGTAGCTGTCTCATTTTATTTTATTCTATAACAGGCTGAAATAACCATTTGGCAACATCCACATTCCCTGTTAGAGAGATTACTAACCTGTAATACTTTTCTTCATCTCCACAGAGCAAGAGCAGAAGTTGGTCGACTCTTCGGTTTGCCTGGCCTCGCAGAAACTGGTATTTCAACGTAAGGAAGAATCTTTAAGACAGAAAGGCATGAAAAACGTGAAAAGCTTGGCAATTACAAATCTGACACCCACCATATCATCGGCTTCCTATTAAATTGGGAGAAAATAATTGAATAGCAATACAAAATAAACTATCAGTGTAAAACACTGATTCCTACATGTTTTGTCTGACTTTAGTGAAACCTCGCTCATTCAACCTAAAGAGCTGCATTAACTGCTGATTTGGGGAACATGGGTTTTTCAGCTCGTGGTAAACTTTGCCTCCCAATAGTCAGGCCACGAGGTGAGCCGGCCTTGTGGTAAGACATAACATTCAGTGCATAGTAAGTTAGTGTTCAGTATGTGGTATTTAGTAGGCCCATGCTATTTTGAGAACAGCTAGAGAGACTGGGACTGTATTTGCATGCATAATTTTAGGAACATGATGTAAGCACACCTTGATGTTTTAAGCAAATCCTCTGACTCCCAATATGAAAATAAATAATTTGAAATATTATTGGCAAAATAATGTAAGTAAAATACCTTTCAGCCTTGTTGTTTGTCTCACTGCTACAGTGATAGAATGTTCTTCCAAAGTTAACCCACAGCTCCGCATAAGTAAACCAATTTGTCTTCAGATAAGTTGTTACATGGGGACTACCCAAAAAGGTGTCGATCTCAGTGCATTTCTTGGCAGATACATTGAGAAACTCTTCCTCCTTAGGGGAAAACATATTTAATCTGAGATGCTTATATACAAACATTAAAAAGAAAAAGCATAAATAATTGTAAACGCACTATTATGTAGACTACAGAATGCATAATTTGGTCAGGATCACTTAGTTGCACTGGGGTTATGAATGTTAAAAAATATAAATATAGTACCGTCAGGCATGCTTTCATTGATGCCATGGCATGAATGACCACATTTCTTTGTTCAGGTGTCATGTGACCTCCATCTGTCTTCACAAGCCACCGGTTAACAGCCTATAACAGCATAAATTGCTTCAGATGCACATTAGGGTATGTTATTTCACCCTGTCACATGGCAGTTAGTTTCCATTGCTTGGCCAAAAGGGAGTTTATGTTATTGTACTGCAATGTAACTGTATATATCCCAAATTTTCACCAGAAAGCTCAGGTATGTTTCATGTAAGTAGAATTCAGGATTTTAAATAGGCATATACTGTAAACTGTAAGTATTTATGTCACAACTACCTGCAATTACATTGCAGACCACTAGTTGATTGCCCTTAAATATACAGTACAGTTAAAGATTACACTTGTTTACACACCAACCACATTTTTAAAGAACACAGCAGAAAACAGCACACTGTGCCAAAGATCTTTAGATAGTACTTTGACAAACTAACAGGAAAGGTCAACTGAGCAGGTACAATGTCAACTGCACAACATCGTAGATTTAAATGTCACAAATAGTGATATTGTATATTCATCGACTTACCTGAAGCACATGGAACCAACAAAGGAGAAGGTTTGTATTTGGGAAAACGCTTTTAATAGCATTAAGCACTCTCAAGTCACGGTCCATCATCACTGACCTGTAACATTGAAAAAGAAAGAAAAGAGGAAAAAGTTGCACCACACCCAAAAGCATACATTAGACAGAGTGTATTGTATATAGTGTAAACATTGTATCAAGAAAATTTAGAATAGAGAGTTAAGAACCTAGTGAGATCCAAAATTCAAAAGCAGTAGCTCAGTGCAGTAGTACTCAGTGTAGTCAGACCAGAGGACACTGTCACACCTGCTGCCCTCTCCACTAACTTCACTTTCTCACACACCCCCCGTCTGACCGGAAGGGGTGGTGGTACTGGTCTGCTCATCTCAAATGACTGGAAATTTGATCCTTTACCACCTCTATTTGACAACAGCTCATTTGAATCACATTCAATTACCATCACTAGTCCTATAAAAATCCATTTTGTAGTTGTATATCGTCCCCCAGGTCAACTTGGCAGTTTTTTGGAGGAGCTTGATGTGCTACTCTCATCCTTCCCAGAAGATGGTACTCCTCTTGTAATTCTTGGAGACTTCAACATCCACCTAGAAAAACCTCAGGCTGCTGATTTCCACACCCTGCTTGCATCATTCGACCTCAAACGAGTATCTACTGTGGCTACTCACAAATCAGTTAACCAATTGGACCTCATCTACACGCGCTACTGCTCTACGGACAATACACTGGTCACTCCACTGCACACCTCAGATCACTTCCTCCTCACTATCAACCTCAACCTGCTTCAGAACACAACACACACTCCTCCACAGGTCACCTTTCGACGAAACCTACGCTCACTTTCACCCTCTCACCTATCCTCTTTGGTCTCATCCACACTTCCTCCACCTGATCAGCTCTCAACACTTGATACTAACTGTGCAACTGATACTCTTTTCTCCACTTTAACATCCTGCTTGGACAACTTCTGTCCCCTTTCCTCCAGGCCAGCCCGCGCCACACCCTCTGCCCCCTGGTTAACTGATATTCTTCGCGAACATCGTACTAAACTCAGGGGTGCAGAGAGGAAGTGGCGCAAATCGAAAGATTCGACAGACCTGGTTCTTTATCAATCCCTTTTCTCTTCCTTCTCTGCTAATATCTCTACTGCTAAAATGGCTTACTATCACAACAAAATTATCAATTCTTCTGACTCTCGCATGCTTTTCAAAACCTTCTCTCTTCTTAACCCTCCTCCTCCTCCTCCTCCTTCATCAACCCTAACAGCTGATGATTTTGCCACATTCTTCATAGAAAAAACAACCACCATCAGCGGCCAATTTACCAATCCACAAACTGACACACACATTTTACCAACAAACGCACACATTCTACCCTCCGTCTCTCTACTTTCAGAGGCGGAAGTCTCTAAACTCCTCCTTTCCAATCGCCCTACTACCTGTCCGCTTGATCCTATCCCCACTAATCTACTTCAAGCCATTTCTTCCTCAGTTGTACCCACACTCACGCACATCATAAACAACTCTCTTCACACTGGTACCTTTCCCACAGCTTTTAAGCAGGCTCGAGTAACCCCACTGCTTAAGAAACCCAATCTAAATCCAGCACATCTAACAAGTTACAGACCGGTATCTCTTCTTCCATTTGTCGCGAAAACACTTGAACGAGTTGTTTTCAACCAGATCTCCTCCTTTCTTACACAGAACAACCTCTTGGACGACAATCAGTCTGGTTTCAAAAGCGGTCACTCAACTGAGACTGCCCTGCTCTCAGTAATTGAAGCTCTGAGACTGGCAAGAGCAGCTTCCAAATCCTCAGTCCTCATCCTGCTGGATCTGTCTGCTGCTTTTGACACAGTTAACCACCAGATCCTCCTGTCAATCCTAAAGATGAAGGGCATCTCGGGAACTGCACTCCAATGGTTCGAGTCTTACCTCTCAGGTAGGTCCTTTAGGGTGTCGTGGAGAGGTGTGGCGTCTAAGACCCAACATCTAGCTACTGGGGTGCCTCAGGGCTCAGTGCTTGGACCACTCCTCTTCTCCATCTACATGACATCACTAGGATCTGTGATTCAGAAACATGGCTTTTCCTATCATTGCTACGCTGATGACACGCAACTCTACCTCTCATTCCAGCCTGACGATCCGACGGTAGCTGCTCGTATCTCAGCCTGCCTGACAGACATCTCTGGCTGGATGAAGGACCACCACCTTCAACTAAACCTTGCGAAGACAGAGCTACTTGTGGTCCCGGCCAACCCAACACTTCATCACAACTTCTCCATTCAGCTAGGCTCGTCATCCATAACTCCATCAAGGTCAGCTAAGAACCTTGGGGTTGTAATTGATGATCAGTTGAAATTCACAGACCACATTGCTAGAACTGCCCGGTCCTGCAGATTTGCTTTGCACAACATTAGGAGGATCAGGCCCTTCCTTACAGAGCATGCCACACAACTCCTTGTCCAAGCACTTGTTTTATCCAGACTGGACTATTGCAATGCTCTCCTGGCTGGTCTTCCAGCTTGCTCTGTCAAACCTCTACAATTGATCCAGAATGCTGCAGCCAGAGTAGTCTTCAATGAGCCGAAGAGAGCACACGTCACTCCTCTCCTCACACAATTGCACTGGTTGCCAGTTGCCGCTCGCATTAAATTCAAGGCACTGACGTTTGCCTACAGAACAACCACTGGCACTGCTCCCTCTTACCTAAACTCATTACTTCAGACTTTTGTGCCATCCAGAAACCTGCGCTCTGCTAGCGAATGTCGTCTTGTGGTACCATCTCAAAGAGGCACAAAATCTCTTTCTCGGACCTTTACAATGGCTGTTCCCTGTTGGTGGAATGATCTGCCTAACTCAACCAGAGCTTCTGAGTCAGTAGCCACTTTCAAGAAACTGCTGAAGACATCTTTTTCGGCAGCACTTGATTCAGTAGAATTAACACTTTCTCTTCTCTTCTATTCTATAAAAAAAAAAAAAAAAACTGCACTAAAATTAAACTGAGAGGGGTTATAGCACTTACGTATTGTTGTCCTACTGTTAGTTTAACTGCTTCTATTGTTCTCATTTGTAAGTCGCTTTGGATAAAAGCGTCTGCTAAATGAATAAATGTAAATGTAAATGTAGTATTTTGAGATGCAAACATGCATATTTCCTGTAGTTCCAATTACAAAGAAAAGAATAAATACAGCATAACATAAATTAAGCTAACATTTGACTGACCTTGGATAGAAGCTTGGGTTACTCAATTGAAGCTTCTGTGGGCAGAGGCTTACTGTTGCAGTAGTTTCCTTGCTCAGGATAAAATAGGCAAATGGCACGCCTCTTCCAGTTTTGTTTATCAATAACAGTGCATAAAATGCATACCCGTAGGCTGTTATGCCTTTGTATGAAGCATCCATGAAAACCATTGGATGGGGGTTCTCTTCCAAAAGTTGTTTTTGAAATGGTGTTTGTACAACTAAAATGAATGGTTGTTCATTGTGAAGTGGCTGAAAAAAACAGATGTTGTCTCTGAGTTCCATGGAAACCAAATGGTCCACACTGACAGAATCACTGTCACCCACACCTCTGAGGTTTTTCTTTAAAAGCCGAATGTCATTAGGGGTCAAGTAAAACCGGCGGTCTTTTTTGTCCACATGCCCATTTTGTTGAGCCCAATCATAGCTTTTTATTAAGATCTCAGAAGTGGAACAACCCTGTTGAAGACATATTTCGATGAGGGAATGCAGGTCTGGGTGGATGCGGTTTTTCTCTTTAGAATTAGCCTCGTCATGGCCAGTGTGCTGTAGCATCTTTTGGATTATGGCACCTGATATTCCGGCATCCGTGATGACTTTGAAAGAGATATATGCCTTGCAAGAAATGGCCCGAGTTTGTGTGGCTTCTCCATTACTTTTGCCTGCAGCATGATTCCCACGGTCACAGCCATAGTAATAATAGTCCTGCCGGGGGCAGACTGGGGGTCTGAAGTAGCAATGCTCCTTCTCCTGCACTTCATTGATGTAACCCTCCATGAACTCCTTCGCATCCCCCCTAATAATAACAACATCTTGGTGGACCCTGGAGTCACGTGGCTTCTTCAACCGTTTTTTAACACCATTCACCCAATGTGTCGCCATATTCTGAAATTAGAAAAGACACTACACTTGAACATATAGATTTTTGGAGAAACATAGGCTAAGTGTCACCGGGGTGACAAAGGCAGGCGGAACCTTTTAATCACGGCCGGGTTTCCGAGGGGAGGGATTTCCGGTGTGGGACCCGGAAGACTCCAGTTCCGGAAAACTCCGAGCAGAGACGGAGGATGATTAGTTGATACAAAACAGGTGCGGGAGAGGATGATCGCGATTGGGACGCGTTGTCAGTTGGGAAGGATAAAAGGACATTTCATCTTCAACAAACAGGAAGGAGTGAGGAATAGCGGCGGGAGATATTCGGGTGAATCTGGAGATGTGGAGATGCGGGGAGGAGAACTGTGGTGGATAAGAGATAAGTGCCATTGATGTTTGGATTGAGAAATGAGAAATCTGGTGGAGGACGTGATGAGAGGATAAGTGCTGTTGACGTTTGGACTGTGATGTGAGAAATCTGTTTGGAGGATGTGATGAGGCTGCATGAAGTGTAATTTTGTCTTTTTGGAGGAAGTTGAATGTCCCACGCTCCATTGGAAGAAGTCCAAGAGATTGTGAGAGGTGCAGTGGACCAGACCCCCTGTCTCCGCCCTAGTTTGTGAGTGACGAGACTTTGCAGTGTTGTTCATTAATGTAAACACGTGTGCAGATTTGTGCGAGTTGCAGTTGAGCACGAGTGGAGGTGTAATGCAGTGACATTGGGGAAGCGGTCCTGGCTGTGGAGACATCGTCCGCGACTCATTGGATGGAGACCGTTGGAAGAAGTCATCTAGTGGTGAAATTCTCCTTTTCTCCTCTTTAATCGTTACGGGGCATTGTGAAGTGGTAGTTTTGCTGTGGAAACCTCATCTTCTCTCTGTCTGAGCCCTGTGAATAGCGCCAGCTTCGCTGTTGAATCCTCATCTTCTCTCTGTCTGAGCCCTGTGAATGGAACTAGCTTTGCTGTGGAAACCTCATCTTCCCTCTGTCTGAGCCCTGTGAATGGAGCTAGCTTTGCTGCGGAATCCTCATCTTCTCTCTCTGTCTGCCGGAGCCTTGTGAGTAGAACCAGCTTCGCTGTTGAATCCTCATCTTCTCTCTGTCTGAGCCCTGTGAATAGCTCCAGCTTCGCTGTTGAATCCTCATCTTCTCTCTGTCTGAGCCCTGTGAATGGAGCTAGCTTTGCTGCGGAATCCTCATCTTCTCTCTCTGTCTGCCGGAGCCTTGTGAGTAGAACCAGCTTCGCTGTTGAATCCTCATCTTCTCTCTGTCTGAGCCCTGTGAATGGAACTAGCTTTGCTGTGGAAACCTCATCTTCTCTCTGTCTGAGCCCTGTGAATGGAGCTAGCTTTGCTGTGGAATCCTCATCTTCTCTCTCTGTCTGCCGGAGCCTTTTGAGTAGAACCAGCTTCGCTGTGGAATCCTCATCTTCTCTCTGTCTGAGCCCTGTGAATGGAACTAGCTTTGCTGTGGAAACCTCATCTTCTCTCTGTCTGAGCCCTGTGAATAGAGTCAGCTTTGCTGTGGAATCCTCATCTTCTCTCTCTGTCTGCCGGAGCCTTGTGAGTAGAACCAGCTTCGCTGTTGAATCCTCATCTTCTCTCTGTCTGAGCCCTGTGAATAGCGCCAGCTTCGCTGTTGAATCCTCATCTTCTCTCTGTCTGAGCCCTGTGAATGGAACTAGCTTTGCTGTGGAAACCTCATCTTCTCTCTGTCTGAGCCCTGTGAATGGAGCTAGCTTTGCTGTGGAATCCTCATCTTCTCTCTCTGTCTGCCGGAGCCTTGTGAGTAGAAACAGTTTCGCTGATAACTCTTACCTGTTCTCTGCCTGCCTGTGCCCCGAGAAGAGAGCCAGCTCTGTTGCCGATTCCGTACTCCTCTCCGTCCATCCGAATCCTGCGAAGAGAGAAACAGTTCTGCTGTGAATCCGAGAGGAACAGTTCCGCTGATAATTCTTACCTGTTCTCTGCCTGCCTGTGCCCCGAGAAGAGAGCCAGCTTGTGGCTGATTCCGTACTCCTCTCCGTCCATCCGAATCCTGGGAAGAGAGGGACAGTTCTGCTGTGAATCCAAGAGAAACAGTTTCGCTGATAACTCTTACCGGTTCTCTGCCTGCCTGTGCCCCGAGAAGAGAGCCAGCTCTGTGCCGATTCCGTACTCCTCTCCGTCCACCCGAATCCTGTGAAGAGGAAGACAGTTCTGCTGTGAATCCGAGAGAAACAGTTCTGCTGATAATTCTTACCTGTCCTCTAGCTGTCTGAGCCCCGAGAAGAGAGCCAGTTCTGTGGCTGATTCCGTACTCCCCTCCGTCCATTCGAATCCTGGGAAGAGAGAGACAGTTCTGCTGTGAATCCGAGAGAAGCAGTTCCGCAGATAATTCTTACCTGTTCCTTGCCTGCCAGAGTCCTGAGAAGGACCAGTTATACGGCTGAAACCTCACCTTCCTCCAGTTGGCTTGAGGTTGTTTTTACCTAATTTATTCAATAAAGATTCTGTGTTTTTCTGCATTACTTTGCCTCTGTGTCCTCTGTGGTGTCGGCTCCTCGCGGTGGTACGTGAGTCGGGGGCTGGGACGGCCGGCCATCTGGCGTTCACTCCTCCCCCGACCCGGTGCCATAAGCATCAAACTGATCGGTCCTCATAAATAGTTTGAATATTTAAATAACATAGTCTAATAATAATAAGAAGAAGAAGAAGAAAATGAACATGTCTTTTCATCTTGCGCTTTTCTATTTTACAAGTCTTGGCTGCATTTATCTCTCCCCTGACTTCTTTTTCGCTTGATGGAAATTTGAGCCCTCAATAGAGTCTTCCAGGCAGCGCTGCAAATTATACAAACTACTAATATACTAAATAATACATAAAAAATATGACTTCTGCCCTGAGGCCAGAGAAGACAGCTGACTCCCTTTTGTCCAACTACGTTGCCCTGAGAAGAGTAAAATACGACTTCTGCCCTGAGACCAGGAGGGATTCACCTGCCCTGGGACAAAATTGTGGGAAACAATGGTCTCTGCCCTGGGACCAGATGAGACCAGGGGCGTAGCCACCATTTCAAAAGTGAAGGGGACAGAAAGTGTAATACCAGTTTTTTCAGACTTTTGTTGAGGTTTTTGCTTAATTAGCCTAATATGCTATTTATATTTAAAGCTATTTATATTTTTAAGGCTTAAAATGAGGCGGAGGTGGTAAAATCGCGATCATATATCTTAATAAGATAATAAAATGTGTATTTTTCGTAGACCATCATATAGTCTGCAGTGGCACAGTATTTTTGTAGGTGGATCTCGGTACCTCTAGGGGGTCCGGGGGCATGCCCCCCCCGTAAGAAAATTTTGTACATTTTAAAGATAATTTCATTAATCTGGTGCACTTTGAGTCCCCTGAATCCACTGTTAAAAATAAATAATCCAACTGCCCAAACATATGATATTCTCTGATTTAGATATCTGATCATCGCATTACAATTATTCAAATTATCAGTGTTAAGCATGATAATATGGTTAAATATCACACTGAAGCTAATTTAAAAATAACATTTACTTAAAATTAAAGTTCTTTTTTTGGCAAAATTAGATTTTCTTACTAGCCTAAACCTAAACAAAGTCTGTCTTACTAAACTAAAACTTTCCCATTGAAAACCTTAAAACTTCAAGCTTTTAAAACTACTTCAAACGTTCTAGTTAGGCTTTTTCAAGAGAACTTAAAGTTTGTCTACAAACTTTTTTATCTAATTGTAAAGTGTTACCAAATTATGATAAACATCATGTACTACACGTTACACCGCTGCCTGATTCAAGCAGATCGTGGCTGTTAATGCATGAAAATACAAATTCAGCATTAACATTTAGCATGTGTATTCTAATTTGAAGGGCTTTGAGGACATATTTGTGAAAATAAAATGCATTACGAGTAAAATAGATTGAAAACATGGCATGTTAGTTCGGGTAGTGAATTTACAACAAAACCTGTTAATTATTCAACAAGAGAAATAGGCGGAGTTATTCATCATTGTGCAACACAATTCGGATACTACATGACAACTTACTTACAGTGCTTGACTTTTTCGTGAAAAAGGAGTGAAGAGTTTTTTGGCATTTTGAACTATGAAAGTGATGGATTCAGCGCGGGTGCGCGCATGGGCGTGTAGGCTAATGCACGAGTGACTGATTAGCCTACCATGGAAACGTGAAAGTCACGTATGTAGATAGACTATCCTTGACTCTTTGGATTTTAAATCTCGATGTAGGGTATACACACCCGCGAAAACCTCAGCTTGTCGTAGACACATCTGCCCTATGAAAAAGTGCTGGGGACGAATTTACATTGTATAAAAAGTGGGGAGGACACGTCCCCCCCGTCCCCCACGTAATCTACACCTATGGATGAGACTAAACAGTCATGAAGAAAATCCTACAAAACAACTTCTGCCCTGAGACCAGGAGGGATTCACCTGCCCTGGGACAAAATTGTAGGAAATAATTGTCTCTGCCCTGGGACCAGAAGAGACTAAACAGTCATGAAGAAAAGGCAAAATCTAGAAATATTTGTCTGCCCTGAGACCAGGAGGGATTCACCTGCCCTCAGACAACTTCTGCCCTGAGACCAGAGAAGACAGCTGACTCCCTTTTGTCCAACTGAACTATGTTGCCCTGAGAAGAGAAAAATACGACTTCTGCCCTGAGACCAGGAGGGATTCACCTGCCCTGGGACAAATTGTGGGAAACAATAGTCTCTGCCCTGGGTCCAGATGAGACTAAACAGTCATGAAGAAACAACAGTCTCATCCCAAGACGTCATATGACTGACGCTTTTGACCATACGTCAACATCCGACGTTTTAGGGTACCCTTTAACGTCAGTTAGATGACGATCCTAGGGCGTCATCTGACTGACGCTTTACCTTTAGCGTCAGTTAGATGACGCGGGTAGGTTTAGGTCTGGGGTAGGGTTAGGATTAGATAGCGTCATCTAACTGACGTTAAAGGGTACCCTAAAACGTCGGATGTTGACGTATGGTCAAAAGCGTCAGTCATATGACGTCTTGGGATGAGACTGGGCTGGAAGGAAAGGCAAAATCTAGAAATATCTGTCTGCCCTGAGACCAGGAGGGATTCACCTGCCCTCAGACAACTTCTGCCCTGAGACCAGAGAAGACAGCTGACTCCCTTTTGTCCAACTACGTTGCCCTGAGAAGAGAAAAATACGACTTCTGCCCTGAGACCAGGAGGGATTCACCTGCCCTGGGACAAAATTGTGGGAAACCTATGGAATGCCAAAGCTGACTTTATTATAAATAAATAAATAAATACATAAATATATGAAGAAATGTAAAAAAGCAAAAATACATAAATAAATAAATAAATATACAAAGAAATGTAAAAAAAAGTACAATTAAATGAGTATTTATACTTTTATTTCCTTATTTATGTATAATTGTATTTTTTCACACTCTTATTTATTTATTTATTTCCACATTCATTTATGTATGTTTTTATGTCTACATTTATTTATTTCCACATTTATTTATTTATACATTTATTTGTCCGTATGCTAATGAGGGGGCGTGTTTTACCTCAGACATCAGCAATCGAGCTCAGAGTGGCTGTGCTGAAGTTGAGGCCACAGTGACACCTTGTATAAATAAATAAATGTGGAAATAAATAAATGTATAAATAAATAAATGTGTGAAAAATACAATTATATATAGGAATAAGGAATATTACATATAAGGAAATAAAAGTACTTTTCGTTTTTCGTTTGTAACTTTTTTACATTTCTTTGTATATTTATGTATTTTTGCTTTTTTACATTTCTTCGTATATTTATTTATTTATTTATAATAAAGTCAGCTTTGGCATTCCATAGGAAACAATGGGCTCTGCCCTGGTACCAGATGAGACTAAACAGTCATGAAGAAAAGCCAAATTTATAAATTAGACTACAACGCCCTAAATAGTCATTTATTTTTTGAATATGAGTACAGTAAAGCTTATTGCAATGTACTTAAACAAGCTTTCTAGCTCACCTGATTAGCTTGACTAGCTAGCGCTTATGGTTTACATGCATGTGCACACACTGAAAAGGTGACGTTTTTTCTGAATTATCTTGTTCTTCTACATTTTTGTGATGAGAACCGTTTGCAACAGCCACTGCAACATTTTAATGCAAGCTACAACACTAGCTTGCTTCAGAAACAGTAGGCTAGCCTACCCTTAAGCTACAAGCTGCACCATTATACTATGATTTCGAGGGCAGAAAGAAAATCACACATAGCTGTACATACAATGCTTCATTTTCATGAAAATTACGTTTTTGTTTTTAGAAACTTACTTTGAAATGATAACCAGTTCCAGTTGCAGTTCCTCTTGGCTGCGCACTGTTAAATGACAACCAGTTCCTCTTGCCTGCGCACCGGTGGGAATATTTGCGGGAATTTTCAAAATGGTGGCCCCGCCTCTGCAATGCTCTTCTCTCTCTCTCCTCTCTTGCGATTGGTTGTCAGATTGAACCAATCACAAACGCTTCTGCCCTCAGGACAACTTTTTGAGTCAAGAAAATTCCCACCTGCGTGGAGCAGACCACATGAGGGGCTGTTCATGTGCATTTTCCACGTCGGCTTTTGGTATTTACCATAATTACCATAGCACGTGAACGCACCATTAGATCTTCACAGTGAAAGATAACACTTCCGAAATCTCTGTGTAAACAATGAGTGACGTACACGCGCGAGAGATCACTTCCGGCGCTTTCCGGCGCTTGCGCAGAACGAAGCGCCCGCGCCCTCAGATCACTTGGACGTGGCTGTGGTTACAAGAGGTAAAACCGATATAAATACTGTTCGTTTTCTCACACAAACCGCTTGTTTCGTGTCATAGGCCATCAATGTGTACTTACATTTACGAGTCATTAAATCATGTTTAATTTGGACTTCTCTGTGCATGCTCTTTGAGGTGACCATAGTGCATTATATGACTGACAGACAAGATATATTCTAAAAATATCTGAAAAATTTGACCTAAAAATATCAAAATTGAAACTATTGCGGAAACAAAGACACCTACATCTTGGATGCCCTTGAGGTAAACTAAAACATACCAAAAATTAATTTCAAAGTTAACTATCCCTTTAATGTTATGAAGCATCATGAGAATTTTTATGATCAATATATATTATATGGTGTAAATACACTGAAAAATATATGAAAAAACACGTGAATATATTGAATAATACCGGTACATAAGAAATTGTGGCTTTTCATATATAAAAAAATGTATTTACAATATATTTACACTGTAAAATGTAATTAGTTGAGTGTACTTAGATAACGTGGAAACCGATTGCCTTAAATTTTACAATATATTAACGCAATATATTATTTCATATATTTCTCAGTATATTTACACCATATAATAACACCAAATTTTTTTTTTTGGGTGAACTATACCTTTAATAAATGTTTTTTCAGGGTGGCCGCGGGTCCTTAAAAAGTCTTAAAATGTCTTAAATAAAGTTTTCCTAATAAAAGGCCTTAAAAAGTATTAAAATGTCTTAAATTCAGACTCGATGGGTCTTAAATATGTATGGTCACATTACCGCTAAAATTTCTCCAGTCAAATAACCAGTGAAGCATCGAATCGCGAGAATGATTCTGATTTTATTACATAAACAGCGATTGATAATGATAATGACTTCTGGTAGCGCTGTTGAGACTCGCGCTGCCTGTCTCCGTGAGAGATTTTATAGTAAGAAATCAAAACAAATGAGCATAACAGCCAGGGCTCCAGACTCCAGAAATTTTGCGACCATTTTTCCTGCTGGTGCGACCAAATATTTATTTAGGTCGCACTGCACGACCACAACGTTGCCGAGCAGCGAATGCAAATAAAATGAAAGCGGAACAAAAATGTGCTACTCATTTATGCTTCACGGACCAATAATAGAGAGCGCGGCGCCCCGAACTTGCACTTGCCAGTTGCGGGCCGATCAAAAAAAATAAATAAATAAATAAATAAATAAATAAAAAAAAGTTGCGGGCCGATCTCGATCACGCGACACTGTTACTAGAAGATCCAGTGAAGAAATCCATTGACTTCGCCTCAGAATTAATAACATCATCGCTGCGAGATCCAGTGAGAAACACTCCGATTCGGAGTGATTCAGTTCCCCTTCAGTCGCTCACGTTCGACGTGACGACGTTAAGGGATCACTTCAGGGAGCCCTATCAACTTCGATTATCTAAGAACAAGCCAATGAACGTTGGCGTGCGTGAACGCGTCACGCGCCCCCGCCCCGCAGCGCGGGTATAAAACAGGAAGCGGGCGCGAGCACCCACCGTCTTTCATTTCGGAGCGCGAGTTTCCTATGACTGATTGTCTGAGATTCAACGCCTTTGAAGACTTCAGGAAGATCTCTGTTCCAGTGTTGGTGTGACGGCGCGATCAGCGGTGGCCGCGAGCAGTGCAGCTCTCAACTGCTGTTCTTCCAGCACTATTGTTTGTGTGTGTGTGTGTGTGTGTCCACACAGTGGCTACCCCTGGGCGCCTCAGCACTGTGAGAGTAATTTTCCTTTGTTTTTTATTTTACTAAAAGAGCAACACAAGCGGACCCTGGGTCTTTTTCAAGATGTCATTCCGCTTGTGCGTTTCTGGATGCCGTCGTTCCCTGGCGCCAGCAGATGGCCACAATAGCTGCATCTCGTGTTTGGGCATTCGGCACGCTGAAGCAGCTTTTGTGGATAGTTCATGTTCTCATTGCGGGAACATGACTATCGCAGCACTTAGATCGAGACTCGCTTACCTCAAGGGAGGTGCAGTCCCCTCGCCTATGCCCCGATCTAGTGTTTATTCTGCCCCGCAGAATAGACCTACTTCGGCGCATGACCAGGGTGATCTGAGGATTACCGTGAGGGCTTCCCCGCCGAGTCAATCTCCGCGGGCCCCTCACGCCTCTCATGTGCTGTTGCCATCGGCGCCCCTTTGCGAACGGCTCGGTCCTTCTCCGGAACGACCAGTCGTTTCCTTTGGGGCACCAGCTGACGATCAGATGTCGATCGCAGCATCGGAGGGGGAGCGGTCATCTGGAGATGACGACTCGGCTGCGCTGCCCCCTTCGGGGTGTGTAGCGTTGTCCGAGCCGGATCCAGAATGGACCGCTATGCTTTCCCGGGCCGCCGAGAAGGTTGGGCTTGCGTGGAATCCTCCACCACGTCCCGAACCTTCTCGGCTGGACGATTGGTTTCTCGGGGCGGAACGTGCTGGTTCTCAGTGCGCCGCCCCGGTACCTTTCTTTCCGGAAGTGCATGAGGAGCTTTCTAGGACGTCGAAGGCACCGTATAGTGCCCGAAGCCGTTCTAGTGGCTCCTCACCCCTCGCCACCCTCGACGGCGGGGCAGCTAAGGGGTATGTGGGGATCCCCCCAGTGGAGCGGGCTGTCGCGATGCAGTTGTGTCCGGCGTCCGCCTCCTCCTGGCGGGGTGACCCACGCCTCCCGTCCAAGGCCTGTAAGTTCTCGTCCGGTCTAACGGCGAGGGCTTACAAGGCCTGTGGACAGGCTGCTTCCGCTCTTCATGCCATGGTGCTCTTGCAGGTCCACCAGGCCCAGGCGCTCATGGACATGAACGAGGGTGGTTCTGACCCAGAGCTCCTCCGGGAGCTCCGTGTGGCTACCGACCTCGCCCTCCGGGCGACGAAGGAAACCGCACGTTCAGTCGGTCAGGCGATGTCCACCTTGGTGGTCCAGGAGCGCCACCTTTGGCTCAACCTGGCGGACATGAGGGACACCGATAAGTACCGGTTCCTGGATGCCCCTCTCTCCCAGGTTGGGTTGTTCGGCGACGCGGTCGAGAGCTTTGCCCAGCAGTTCTCGGCCGCACAGAAGCAGACGGAGGCCATCCGACACATCCTGCCCCGGCGGACCGCTGCTGCTCCCTCCCGCCCGCCGGCCGCAGCTCCTCCGTCTACTCGTCGCCGAGGTCGGCCTCCTGCGGCGTCCTCCGCTCCCGCTAAGCCCCAGCAGCAGCCATCATCCAGGCCTCAGCGGGCAACAAGCCGCAGGAAGTCGACCCCGCCCGTCCAGGCCGCTGCCAAGCCAGGAGGCAAGCGCCGGTGCAAACATCCCTGAGACAGGCGGCCCGGAGGTGGATCAAGTTGCTCTTCAGGAGATGGCGGCTGTGCCACTCCTTCCCCCGGTGGAGGGCCGGGTGGAGAATCCTTTGTTTCCTTTTCTTTTTGTCCCACCTTTTCAAAGAAAGAGCAATTTCTGAAACCTCTGGGCCCCAAGAGGGCGCGCTTGGCAGTCGACGACGCTATGCCGTGTCACTCCCGAGCCCCTCTTCCATCGCCAGCGGGCAGCAGTGGCTGTGTCCTGGACGCACTGTCGCCTCCGCACACTCACTCTGCCCTCCGACGGAAGCAGGTACGTCTTGCACCACACGTCCAGTGACCCCGCACTGTCGCCAAACTCTCAGCTTGTGGTCGGACCCTTCGTTCCTGCGGGCAGGTGTTCCCCTAGAACAAGTGTCTAGGCACTCTGTGGTCTCCACGGATGCCTCTATCACCGGCTGGGGGGCCACGTACAACGGGCATGCAGCTTCAGGTCTGTGGACGGGGCCTCAACTGCATTGGCACATCAACTGCCTCGAGTTGTTAGCAGTACATCTTGCGCTGGGCCGCTTCAAAACGTCGCTACAAGGCAAGCATGTACTGGTCCGTACGGACAACACTGCGACCGTTGCGTACATCAACCGTCAGGGTGGTCTACGCTCCCGCCGCATGTCACAACTCGCCCGCCATCTCCTCCTTTGGAGTCAGAAGCATCTGAGGTCGCTTCGTGCCGTTTACATTCCGGGCCTGCTCAACCGTGCAGCCGACGAGCTTTCACGACAGCAGGTGCTACCGGGAGAATGGCGACTCCATCCCCAGGTGGTCCAGCTGATTTTCAGGCGCTTCGGGACCGCACAGATAGATCTGTTTGCTGCCCCGGACACGTCTCACTGCCAGTTGTTCTATTCCCTGACCGAGGGGACCCTCGGCACGGATGCTCTAGCACACAGCTGGCCCCGGGGTCTTCGCAAGTATGCGTTTCCCCCAGTGAGCCTTCTGGCACAGACCTTGTGCAAAGTCAGGGAGGACGAGGAGCAGGTCTTGTTAGTTGCGCCATATTGGCCCAACCGGACCTGGTTTCCGGAACTAGTGCTCCTCGCGACAGCCCCTCCCTGGCCCATCCCTCTGAGAGAGGACCTGCTCTCTCAGAGACGGGGCACCCTGTGGCACCCGCGTCCAGACCTCTGGAAGCTCCATGTCTGGTCCCTGGACGGGACGCGGAGGTTCTAGGTGACCTACCCCCAGCGGTAGTTGACACCATCACTTCTGCTAGAGCCCCCTCTACGAGGCGCCTCTATGCGTTGAAGTGGAACCTATTCGTTGAATGGTGTTCTTCTCACGAGGAGAACCCCCGATCATGCTCGATCAGAGCCGTGCTTTCCTTCCTGCAAGATGGGTTGGAGCGAAGGCTGTCTCCCTCCACCCTTAAAGTGTACGTTGCCGCTATTGCCGCACATCACGATGCTGTTGATGGTAAGTCCTTGGGGAAGCACGACCTGATCGTTAGGTTCCTGAGGGGAGCGAGGAGACTGAATCCTCCTCGCCCGCTCTCTATACCCTCTTGGGATTTGTCTCTGGTCCTTTCGGCTCTTCAGAGACCACCCTTTGAGCCTCTGCAATTGGCTGAGTTAAAAATCTTGTCCTGTAAGACAGTTCTCCTGGTTGCATTGGCCTCTATCAAGAGGGTAGGGGACCTACATGCATTTTCGGTCGACGAATCGTGCCTGGAATTCGGCCCGGATAACTCTCACGTGATCCTGAGACCCCGGCCCGGATACGTGCCCAAGGTTCCTACTACTCCCTTCCGGGACCAGGTGGTGAACCTGCAAGCGCTGCCTTTGGAGGAGGCAGACCCAGCCCTGGCTTTTCTCTGTCCCGTCCGCGCTCTGCGTTTGTACGTGGACAGAACGCAAAGCCTCAGGACCTCAGACCAGCTCTTCGTCTGTTACGGAGGCCAGCAGAAGGGAAAGGCTGTCTCTAAGCAGAGGATGGCCCACTGGATAGTGGATGCTATCGCCTTGGCTTACGAAGTCCAAGGCGTGCCTTGCCCGCCTGGGTTGAGAGCCCACTCCACTCGGAGTGTCGCTTCTTCTTGGGCGCTGGCACACGGCGCCTCGCTGACAGATATCTGTAGAGCTGCGGGCTGGGCGACACCTAACACGTTCGCTAGGTTCTATAGCTTACGTGTTGAGCCGGTTTCTTCCTGTGTGCTCGCTTCAACCAGCCGGTAACACCGAAGTTCCCGCTCTAGTGTCGGCTTGCTGCGCCACTCCCCTCTACGGAGCGGATACGTGCGCTCTTTGCTCCAGTCGAGTTCCCCCCCAGGCGAACCCTGTGAGTTCCTCCACACCCCTTCGGCAGTTGGACGTTGCGGAGCGTCCGACGCCAGGCCTAGTGCTCGTATGCTTGTGTAACTTGTGCTAGGCTGGGTTCCGTATGTGTGATCCCTGCGGCGATCCCATATGAGTATTTTCCACGATCAGCTCCCTGCGGTGAGCCCGTGTCTTTCCCTTGGCAGAGCTCGCTCTGCTGTCACTGTCTGGTGTAGCCTCCCCCTCCTTAGGTGGAGCCACCCCAGTGACATTCCATATGTTGCACTGCCCCAACCGGCCAGTCCATATGTGTATTCTCCACATAGTACCTCCCTTCGGGCAGGATGTGGCTCCGCAGCGTCCTCTCCCCTGGAGAGGCACGCTTCCCAGTGTTATTCAAGAGTTCACTGCGTGGGTATGTGGAACAGCAGGTTCTCCCTCTACGCAGGTCTTCCGCCCCAGCATGGGGGGGTCTGAGAGTCTTGCGTAGGGCACTGGATGTGGCAGCAACCGTTCCATGGGATCCCCTAACGTCGTCACGTCGACGTCACGTCGAACGTGAGCGACTGAAGGGGAACGTCTCGGTTACTGATGTAACCCTCGTTCCCCGAAGGAGGGAACGGGAGACGTGACGTCCCGCCGCCACAGTTGCTGACCATCGCTGTACAGCCGTCACTAAACTCGGCTCCTCAGTGAAAAACGGTGGGTGCTCGCGCCCGCTTCCTGTTTTATACCCGCGCTGCGGGGCGGGGGCGCGTGACGCGTTCACGCACGCCAACGTTCATTGGCTTGTTCTTAGATAATCGAAGTTGATAGGGCTCCCTGAAGTGATCCCCTAACGTCGTCACGTCGACGTCACGTCTCCCGTTCCCTCCTTCGGGGAACGAGGGTTACATCAGTAACCGAGACGTTTTCTGTTATAAACCATCGATATCAGATCAACACCGCGCTGACGTGGAAACCAGGAGAAACACTTATAGAAGGCTTTTAGTTCACAAATCAGAAACATTCACCATGGATTTATGCTAATGTAGTAACTCTAAACATTAATGGTATTGTGACAGAAATAGTGAAACGCTTACAAGTAATACTACTATATTTTTTCAGCACTTCAAAACTATAATATCATAAATGTTATTTTTAATGTGATGACCAACACATTTTTGTTCATCCTTTAAAGATTGTCCTAAAAACTAAAAATGTTAAGATGTAGGAAAACTGTTATTTAAACACTTATTTAAAATTACAATAAATTGCCATTGTAAACCGTAGGATGCTTATTGGATATTTTCACTCCCTAATATAATTTTTTTTCTCGTTTTGCTTTTTAATTTATATTAAGACATTATGAATGATAATAATTAAAGTTTATTTCATCTACACCCTAAATTAAGCTCAGTGCTTTATTGTCCACCCCAGTGCTGCCAGATCTGTGTTGTAGAGCTCTGTGTCTCGGTGCTGCGGCCCTCAGATGTTAGTCTGGAGCCTGTGAACTTAAAATAAAACTGCACATTGTAATATCTGTATGTTAAGTCTATTATTAAAGAATTTTTCAGTATTACAGTTATTTTGGGGGAAATTTGAATAATTGCATTGCAAGCTGATTTAAGGTTTGCCCCTAAATATTCTGCTTGCGTTCCTAAAAATTTCAGTCAGGGGCTACAGCGCTCATAGTAAAAAAAGTTAGTCTGGAGCCCTGCACACAAAAAAAAACATGTTTTTTATTTATAACATATGATGTAGCCTAGTTAAGTAACATAACATGACGGGAGCTATTTTGCTGAATATTCTCACGATTGCAAATGTTACATTTGATTTTAGTTCAATAAACAAGTAGTTAATATTAAATTTACTTAGGTTAAACATTAAATATTTCATTTATGTTTGTAATATAATGTGTATTTCCATCACAGGTTTGGTCTTAAATTTCATTCAAAGTGGCATTAAAAAGGTCTTAAAAAGTCTTAAATTTAACTTGTTTATATCTGTAGACACCCTGTTTTTACTGTGACAACAGTTAGGCTACCCATGTCATATCAACTCACGCACCTCACAGACACGGATGAAACTGTTGGGATCCTCCTTTAGGTAATATGGAAGTCCGAGCAAAGCAGCTGCTCTTCTCTTCTGGTTTGAAGTCTCAACACACAACAAAAACAAGAACGTTAGACAAACTGTGACAACTGTAGGACTAAGCATGGTGCTGATGTGTCACTTACCATCACTATGTGATGGTTTTATTAATTAAATTTTTTTGTTCCCACTTTTTGTGATAACTGAAAAAGCCAACTACTACTGCTTGCATCCTGAAAAAATGGAATGTGTGGTGCCCAAAAGTTTTTGATTTTTCTAACACAGAATTCCATGCATTTCATACACATTATCACTGTTGTCTAGTTACATTTTCCGGAAAATGTTTCAACAAATGGTTTTTAAGAGCAACTTGTGTCTTAAAGGAGCACAAACAGTCATTGTAAATGCAAGGTAAGGGGCAAGATCTATTAAAGTGTCCGTGTTTTAGCTTGTAATGTATGGCGGCAAAACAATGCCAATAATAACCGAGCGCACAACTGATGCAGGCGTGCGCGGTAAATGACTTTCGCGAGAGAATAACAGATCTACACGCGAGGAAACGGGAACTCGCGAGCTCATTCATACTTTGCGCACGCTCATGACATCTCCTCTATGGCAAGCCAAAGTGTTCACAAACGCCTGGCCAGGCGTCCGATTGCACATTGACACGTCAAAAGCGTGCGTTCGACAGCCAAACGTGCGGCAAAAACGCGCGTTTTTGCCATAAAAGCGCGCGTTCTTAACGTTTTGGGATTACTGTTGTAGCATTACTGTATTAGCCATATGCTTATCTGACAAGTCGGCTGTATACAGTTTCCCAAGGCTCCGGATGGGTTGTTCTGCTAGTATTGGGATCTTCTCACTTTTCACTGTGAAAAAGATGGGATAATTTCTGGCTCCTTTGCGTATAGAGAGACTCCGGGACTTAGCAGGTTTTATTCTCATCCTGGCCCAACTGAGGAGTTCTTCAAACCTCTTCATTAGCCGGTTGGTACAGGCTGCTGTTTGAAGAAGGACGGTTACGTCATCCATGTAACTCCGCAGGGCTGGCAGTCGTTGGCCTGACTGTCCTCTCACCCCTCGGACCATCTGTCTCCCGCCGATGAGAATGATTTCAAAGGCTGCTGTGAAGAGGATGGGAGAGACTGAGCAACCCATCGCAATGCCTTTCTCTAGGTGGTGCCATCCTGACGTTGCCTCCTGTGTTGTGTAGCAAACAGTGAAGCTGCGGAAGTAATTGGAGATGAGGTTCCGAATGCTGGGTGGAATGTGAAAGAATTCCAGGGCAAAGGTGATTAACTGATGGGGAATGGAACCATAGGCATTCTCCAGATCCAACCAAACTACGTGGAGATCTTGTTTTTCCCGCTTGGGTGTCTGAATCTGCTCCCAGATCATGGTTGAGTGTTCCACACAACCGGGGAACCCTGGGACGCCTGCCTTCTGGCAACTGGTGTCAATGTAGCAGTTGTTCAGGAGGTAGTTGGTTAAACGCTTGGCCACCACAGATATATATATATACACCCGTAGGACACTTGCCATTCTACATTATTACATAACTATAACACGCGCTTTGATTCATTCCGTACATTTGGGGGTTTTAGAGGTTTAATTGAAATCAAATATTAACATTACTGCCCTAACTATTAGGATATCTACTTCATAAATATTTGGAATAGTGTGGAAATATAAGGTTCAGATCACTAAAAACATATATGGAAATCGAAGAGTCATTGGTGGAGTCTGGATATCATCTAGTGGAAAAGATTGGTACTGCACACACAAATATTTTTTCCCTAAAGTTCAGTTATTGAGACATCAGCCTAAAATCTGGCCCTGAACTTCAGATATTTAGCATTGGTTTTCTTGAAGTTTTAGAGTTGAAAATGTATTGTAAATATATATAGTATATAATACAACAATATGTATTTTATATATATATTTTTTTTTACAATTTTCATAGACTTCTATAACCTTTTTAAACTTTACTTTTACAACTTTGTTTTACTTATTTAATAATCTGAGACGTGTACCCTTTTAGTACCCTGATAGTTCGCAGTGCGTAAGTAATGTTAACAAATACAACTTTTTATTTTAATAATCATTAGTAAACGTTGAAATTAACATGAGCAAAAATCAATAAATGTTGTAGAAGTGCAGTTTTCTTTTTTTACCTAAATGATAACTATACTGGATTATAATAACTCACCAATTATAATCCTCCCCTCTGTCAAATTTGCCATCGATAAAGCCATGCTGTTAAGCTTGGGTTTAATGACAGTACAAGAAACCGGGACATAAGACCTCACACGCTTTCGACGTGCGATTCCGAGAACACTAAATGAACGAGCACGTTCTTTTCGCCTGTATGAACACTTCACACACGCTGGCACTGCCTGTGTGGTTTACCTGTTTACACGTTCATAACGTCCTACTCGAAACACACGTTTTCGACGCCCATTTTTGTTACGATAAACGCGCGTCAAAAGCGTGCGTTTTCGGTGACCCCCAAAGCGCACGTCAAAAGCGTGCGTTTTGACAGCCAAACGCACGTTCCTGACGCGCGCTTTGATGCAAAAACCGCGCGTTTCTGACGCGCGTTTTCCGTGTGCACAAAGCGCGCGTTAAGCACGCTTGCTTTTTATGGCAAAAACGCACGCTTCTGACGCGCGTTTGGCTGTCGAACGCACGCTTTTGACGTGTCAATGTGCAATCGGACGCCTGGCCAGGCGTTTGTGAACACTTTGGCTTGCCATACTCCTCTGCACGCAATACAAGCCCTCTCGCGCGCGCGCTTGATCTGCTCTCGCCTGCTGCTTTTGCTCACTCGAGCAATTTATTTTTGACAGTCGAGGGGCGGGACTTCCTGTTTTAATAACCTCAAATGTCATTGGTTACTTCCCATTTTCTGGAAGTCAGTTGTGATTGGACGCCTGTCCAATGACTCGTAATTCACTTGACTTGAGACATCACTTAATTTGTTTTTTATTGTGGTTTATTAATGTGTAATGTGATTCAATGCATTGTTAATGTAGAATATATTCTTACCAGATACTTTTTTAACAGAAAGTCTTACTAGTGATTGCATTGTGTTGTAAAGAGATATTTACAGACTGTAATGACGCATTTCCATGGTTATTAGCATTGTAAATCTACCACAATTCTTATGCATTTTTACTTAATATAAATGGTTCATTATATTTTCTATTAAATGTAAAAGGGGTTCTGGCTTCGTAAATTAAGATACAGTACACAGCATTAATTATAGCTTACAAATGCCTTTTCAGAATTTGCTACCGAATACAGAGGAACAATATAACATTATATATATAACACTATATAACATTATATAGTGATCTTAATCATCTAATTTTTTGTAAGCTACATGGTATTTGCCTCTTTACTATGAAAAGAAAGAGACAGAAAAGAGAGAAGCTAGAATCAGTGAACGTACATTAATACTGACGAAATTAGCAGGGTTTGGGATTAATTAAAATCATGTCGGTTTAAGAGCACGACATACCTTTAAAATGTTATTAGTTTTATAATAAAACTAATACAATTTTATTACATACTGAATTGGTCGATGTTTCTCGGGAGTCTTCTTTATTATGTAGGCTTGAGAAAGCCAGCATATATTTAAACATTATTAGTATTTATTATTATTATTATTGTGAGAAATTGACTCCGCCTAGAACTTTAATGCTTCACCAAACTCAGCTCAGACCTTCAGACTGGTCAGACTCGCTTATATCTTTTCTAACTGGTCAGACTTACTTTCCCAAAAAATCCCATTGATTTGCGGAATCTGAGCAATGAAGGCCGTAATACTTAATGATGTCTACTAGAGGGAGCGACAGGATAATACGTCTTTTCTACTCTCTTTCCCTGTTTGCATCAGTTTAAATGACAAATAAATTCATGAATTTCATTCATAAATAGGCCATATCTGTGTATGAGAACAAGCTTTACTCTGCAGAACATGATCCTCCAGGGTCAGGACTAAGTGTTAAATCTATAAATGAATGTGTAAAGTTGGGTGCCTGCATGCAAGTCACTAAGAGTTTTGGGTGTCTGCATGTGCTTGAAGTCACTAAGAGTTTTGTGTAAAACAGTATTCTTTTTTTTTCTCCACTTCCTGCAGTAACATTTGTTCAGTTAGTAAGGTTCAAGCATGTGATAAAGACAGAGCCAAGGCATGAAATTACCAAAAAGTAGGCCTACGAATACAGTAACGTATGCAACCGTCACGTTACGTTGTGTGTTAGCTAGGATAAAAGTATAAAAAAAATGTAATACATTTAGCAAAATACCCTCTACGGCTTCCATGGCTTTTCTGAGGTAAATTTAACATTAGGTGACTGTTTACAGGATGTTTTATTTATATCTAAGGTTTGAAACAGCACTAAACGAGATAACTTACTTATTCTATATTTTATTCTATATTCGTTCCTACGACATATTCATTCATTGCCTCGTTTTAATTAAATTGTGATCACACATTAAAAAATAATTCCATCGTGCCGCATTGTAATTCCTTCACTCGTATTTATTAAAAATGAGGGAACGTAGTAACGTATAACGTGGCCACAATTTAATAAAACGAGGGAACAAATTAATAAGTGAAGTGAATGAATTCTTAATTCGACGACAAGACTTAACTAACGTTATAGAGGGAACGAATTCGTAAAACAAAGAACAAATTCGTGGCCACTGACAACCCTGTGTAATATGTATCTAGTTTACACAATTAATTTAACAAACATTTTCATACAAACAAGAAAGATAGAAGTTCAAGCTTACCTCAGGAACTCTTGATCCAAAATGGAAGTTTCTCGTAGGTTGCACGTGTTGTAAGTCGTTGCTCTATGGGGTTTCCCTACGTATTTATGCAGGGGCCGCTCATACAACTAAGAAATCTATGTTGCCTGAACTACTCTGATTCAACGGAGTAGTTGGGCACAGGTAAACTTGATATCTTAAGTACACTCAACATTTTAGTTGAACTGACTTATGAAACTGAGTTGAGGTAGCAAAAGCCTCGAATCCTTTTTTACAGTGTATGCGGCAGTCCTGTGGGCGAAAATGCTTGTTGATGCTAGAGGTCAGAGGAGAATGGGCCGACTGATTCAAGCTGATAGAAGAGCAACTTTGACTGAAATAACAACTCGTTACAACCAAGGTATGCAGCAGAGCATTTGTGAAGCCACAACACGCACAACCTTGAGGCAGATGGGCTACAACAGCAGAAGACCCCACCGGGTACCACTCATCTCCACTACAAATAGGAAAAAGAGGCTACAATTTGCAAGAGCTCACCAAAATTGGACAGTTGAAGACTGGAAAAATGTTGCCTGGTCTGATGAGTCTCGATTTCTGTTGAGACATTAAGATGGTAGAGTCAGAATTTGGCGTAAACAGAATAAGAACATGGATCCATCATGCCTTGTTACCACTGTGCAGGCTGGTGGTGGTGGTGTAATGGTGTGGGGGATGTTTTCTTGGCACACTTTAGGCCCCTTAGTGCCACGTTTAAATGCCACGGCCTACCTGAGCATTGTTTCTGACCATATCCATCCCTTTATGGCCACCATCTACCCATCCTCTGATGGCTACTTCCAGCAGGATAATGCACCATGTCACAAAGCTCGAATCATTTCAAATTGGTTTCTTGAACATGACAATGAGTTCACTGTACTAAAATGGCCCCCACAGTCACCAGATCTCAACCCAATAGAGCATCTTTGGGATGTGGTGGAACGGGAGCTTCGTGCCCTGGATGTGCATCCCACAAATCTCCATCAACTGCAAGATGCTATCCTTTCAATATGGGCCAACATTTCTAAAGAATGCTTTCAGCCCCTTGTTGAATCAATGCCACATAGAATTAAGGCAGTTCTGAAGGCGAAAGGGGGTCAAACACATTATTAGTATTAGTACGGTGTTCCTAATAATCATTTAGGTGAGTGCTCTTTGTAAACCCTAGAAATGGTTGTGCGTTAAAATCCTAGTAACTGAGCAGATTGTGAAATACTCAGACCGGCCCGTCTGGCACCAACAACCATGCCACGCTCAAAATTGCTTAAATCACCTTTCTTTCCCATTCTGACATTCAGTTTGGAGTTCAGGAGATTGTCTTGACCAGGACCACACCCCTAAATGCATTGAAGCAACTGCCATGTAATTGGTTGATTAGATAATTGCATTAATGAGAAATTGAACAGGTGTTCCTAATAATCCTTTAGGTGAGTATATATGTATATATATATATATATATATATATATATATATATATATATATATATATATATATATAGATATATTGAACTTTTGACTGATAAGACATCTCTTCATTTACTGCTACAAACTGATAACTGTCAGATAAGTATGATTTAAAACCCTCTGGGGTCGGAAATCACGCCGGCGTGATCTGCTCACTTTTTTTCTTATCAGTGCAAAACAAACTCAAAATACTTTGTTGATTTTGATCTTACATATAAGTGTTACACATCATTCAATACTGTTAAATGTCTTCTTTTTTGTGTACCCTCTTATTAACATCAAAACCTTGTGTTTTTGTAAAATAAATAAAATAAACAGGGTGCGCTTTCAGCTCACAATGTCTCCGCAAAAATCTTTCTGAAACGCGTCCGAAAAATGAACTGTAACTCAATAAATACTTGTCACAGAGACACGAAAGATTTCTCTTTATGAAGCTGAAATTCTCTTCTTTTAAATGAAGTAACTTATATAAAAAAGCAACTATTCTCAGTTGATGTAATTGTAGCGGGGCTACACGTAATTGAGATGTTGAATAAACTGTCTGGGGGGCGGGGCTGTACACATGTGTGTGTGGTTGAGATGTTCATCCACAGGTGCGGCTGATAATGGGGAATGATCAGCAGCCTTTGTGGTTAGTGGCTGGAGAGGATAAAAGCTGATGGATTCTAGTAACAAGGAGACCGGAGCCCGAAACGACTTCACGCACCGCAACTCACGAGAGAGGAGACGTTAATACTACACGCCACCGATGACCCAGATAGCCGCGAGCCGGTCACCATCTATTTGGATACAGTGAAGACGGCGAAAGAATTGTTCCCTACGCACTCTATTCCTCGCGTTAAAGGGAAGTAGTATTGCAACTGTCTCGCAAATGAGTGGGCTTTACCCTGTGATATTGTCGTGAAGGGTTGTCTGATTCACTTTCCCCTCCTCGCAGTTCCGGGCGGATTTCCGTGGATAAATGCTGTCAACGGGAGGCGTCAGATACACTGCATAGCCACAAGGAACAAAGAGACAGAGACGGCGGCGATTTCCTTGTACTGTGATTTCGAATTGTGGACTGACCGTGAGTGGTTGCTGAGCTGTTAATGTTCCTGTACAACAATGGGGGGGTTGTATTAGGCAAACAATGGTTAGGTTATAGGGTTTGGCTGCTCGCTGTAACTTTCCTGAACCGTGTCCGTGAATGTGGTGAAAGTGTATTTCTCGTGTACACAGTGTCTTCAACGTTGGAGCATTTAACTGTGTGCGCATGTTACTTTTGGTTGGTCTATTGCGTTATACTGTGTGATCATTTATATCTTTTGTCACATATGGTTATGGTTATTTAACCCTTGTTTTCATGAAAGTGTGATCACGTGTGTGATGTGAATTGTACACGAGTGTAAAATTACTAGTGGTACGTCTATCAGCGTGGGGATAACTGTGACCTTGGGGCTACACTTCCCGCTAGAGGGCGCCATCTTCTTACCACCGGTTTTATAGCAGCAGTGTGATTTGCGTAAAATGCTCATTTATACTTAACCATTTGCTATCCTTCGCGTGGTCTTGTAGTATATAGACTTTGATAACCCCTCTGCCTAGCCGTGCATACTTCTATAGTGTGTGTGTTTTTATGTATTTAAAGACTGTTAATAAAAACTGAGTTTATACACCTTTGTCTGTTGTTGTTGTACCTCAAGGGTCAATACAGAAATTCCTGTTTCCGTTACAAATTTGGCGTAGTGTCGGCAGGACCCTTGACGTACACAACAATATGAATAGCAGCGAGCAGCCTCTGGTAGCGGGTGCACAGCCACAAATGGTAGCTGCATTAATGCCATGGTTTATGGGGGGGCCATGGGTCCCAAAGTTTAGTGGTGAAGGGGGTGCATCAAAGTTTCTAGAATGGAAAACACAAATTGAAGCCTTTATCCGGGCCCAGGGGCTGAATGCAGAGCAACGGGTGGACTTTGTGCTGAGTGCATTGGAGGCAAATGCTAAAAGAGAGGTGGTGCTGTTAGCGGCTGATAAACGTGACACTGACACCAAGATTTTAGAGGCCCTAAGTGAACTGTATGGGATCCAACGACCAGTAGCTCAGTTGCGAGTCCAGTTTTTTAATTGTAAACAGGAACCTGGGGAGGGTGTCAGGGATTTTATTCTCCATTTGCGTGAGTTGCATTACAGATGGAGAGCCAGGGAGCCCCTGGACGCTGGGACCGATGATGAGCTGCTACGGACACAGTTCGCCATGGGCCTGAGAACGGGATCCTTGAAGCAGGAGCTACAGAGGCAGCTCCGAAGGACCTCAACGCTCACCTTTGCGGAGGCTTGTGAGGAGGCAAAAGCATTAGAGCGGGAACTGGGCTACACAGAAGAAGTCAACGTTTGCCCAACCATTGCTGCATCATCATACCCACAGACTACGCCCGTTGTCACAGAGTTTCAGCCAAACGCTATTTCAGCGCCATTTTGGTGATGAATGTATACAAGACCCTAGCCGTATATCCTGGCTAGCTTTAAGAGCAGCTAATAGCCTTGACATCCCTTATGTAGGCTATGCAGTTTTAGACTTTTGCATTGGGGGATTAGAGGTAAAGGGGAAGGGGGTAGTTATTGTCCTTGACGACTGCATTAACACTGAATATGGACTCTTGGGGATGAACGTTGTGGCAGAGTGCTGGACCGGGGTCTTTAAAGGTGGCCATCCCGGAGTTACTGCATTTAAATCTGTGTTCCCCCCCCCTCCGTAGAAAGAATATGGGATACAGCTTTTGCTGCCTGCCGGAAGGCTGAAGCTTCCGTGACTCGAGTGGAGCTTCAAGGTGTGGCTAGACTCCAACGACAGCCCCCGGTGGTGTTGCCTCCCTCCGCGGAAATGATTGTCTGGGCCCATGTACCGCAGTCTGCTGGCCTGCCTGATTGCCCTGTCCTGATTGAAGATATGGAGAACCATGGGTGCGAATGGCGAGTGGCTCGATCGTTGAGCTGGACCAGGGGAGGGAAGGTTCCCCTGCGTATCTGTAATCCAAACCCATTCCCCATGGAGCTGCCTCAACGATGCCCCCTGGCCACCGTCACTCAAATTGACCAAAAGGATGTGCGGGGACGGACGAGACTAGTGTTACGGAAGACTGGCCCCCAAGTAATGGAGGTCGATGTACAGCAGGTGGGACGGACCCTAGGTGACGATCACCCAGCCCTAGCTCTGCACGGTGAAGGGCTGGACGATGACCAACAGGGCCAACTGAAGGCCCTCTTGAAGAAGTGGTCTCATGTGTTTGCAGCCCATGAAGAGGATTTTGGCAGAACCGCAGTGGTCACCCATCAAATCCCCACTGGCATGGCGCCCCCGATCCGAGAGCGCTATCGCCCGGTTCCCCCAAACCTCTATTCAGAACTGAGGACCCTATTACAGGGCATGCTGGACAGCGGGGTGGTGAAGGAGAGCTCGAGTCCGTGGGCTGCTCCAGTGGTTCTTGCCAAGAAGAAGGATGGCTCGTGGAGATTTTGCGTTGATTACCGCAAACTGAATGCAATAACCCACAAAGACTCCTTTCCTCTACCTCGCATTGAGGAATCCCTCACTAGCCTAACCAAGTGTGAGTGGTATTCCACCCTCGATCTCGCAAGTGGGTACTGGCAAGTGGAGGTCGCGCCGGAAGATCAAGAGAAGACCGCTTTCACCACGCCCTTTGGCCTGTATCACTTTGAGCGTATGCATTTTGGCCTCTGCAATGCTCCAGCCACCTTCCAGAGGTTGATGCAACGCTGTCTGGGAGCACAGGTGTATGATCATCTCCTTATCTATCTGGATGATGTCATCGTCTATTCACCCAGCTTTACTGCCCACTTGCAGCACCTAGAGAAGGTTTTTGCCTGTCTTCAAGAACATGGCCTGAAGTTACAGCCACGGAAGTGCCATCTGTTTCAAAGGAAAGTGACCTATCTGGGACATATCGTCAGCAGCCAAGGGGTAGCGACGGATCCAGATAAGGTGGTGGTTGTCCGTGATTGGGCCACACCTATGACAGTGAAGCAAGTGAGATCATTTTTGGGCTTTGCCGGCTACTATCGGCGCTTCATCCCAGCCTTCTCCAAGGTAGCAGCCCCCCTCCACCAACTCTTACAAGGACAAGCCAACAGACCGTCTGCCCCTATCCAGTGGACACCGGGTTGTCAAGTGGCCTTTGACAATCTGAAACAGGACCTCCTTAGCGCCCCCATCTTAGCCTATGCAGACTTCCAGCTTCCATTCAGATTGTATACCGACGCTAGCCTGGATGGTCTCGGGGCTGTTTTAGCCCAGGTCCAAGGCGGAAGAGAGAGGGTCATCGCATATGCCAGCCGCAGCCTCCACCCCACCGAGCGTAATGACCAAAATTATAGCTCCTTTAAACTGGAGCTACTGGCTTTAAAGTGGGCCATTACAGAAAAGTTCAAAGATTATTTGTGGGGAGCTGAGGTCACAGTCTTTACTGATAATAACCCTCTGGTCCATCTCGAAACGGCGAAGCTGGGTGCGACGGAGCAAAGATGGGTGGCGCAACTTGCAAATTATTCATACAATCTACGCTATCGACCAGGGACAGCCAATCGAAATGCCGATGTCCTGTCACGGCTGCCAGGAGAGTCAGTGGAGCACACGGTGTTCACCACAGCATGTATTCCATCATTAGAACCACATACCTTGCAAAAACAATGGGGGGAATGGCAGAGGGACGATCCTGATTTGCAACTTCTACATATTTGGAAGGTGAGCAGTGAGCCCCCTGTGGCCCATGACCTGGCGATCCTGTCTCCTCAGCTTCGCTGCTTGCTCCGAGAGTGGCGACATTTGGAGCTGTGTGATGGGACTCTGGTGAGGTGTGTTGCGGAACCAGATACAGGTACACCGGTGAAGCAAATTATCATCCCAGAAGCGCAGGCCCGATCACTTCTGGAAGAATATCATAAGGCAGCAGCCCATGCGAGTGGGGACAAAATGGTCTCATTGCTGAGAATAAGGTTCTACTGGGTGGGAATGAGTACAAATGCCCGGAAATGGGCAACAGAGTGTACCACTTGTGTGGTTGGGAAACCAGGAGCTCAGCCAAAAGCCCCCCTGTGCCCAATTGTCTCTAGTTACCCCTTCGAAACTGTGGCTTTAGATTACCTGTCCCTTGGGAGACCTTCGGACACGTACCAATACATCCTGGTCATAACGGATCTGTTCTCCAGATATGCACTGGCTGTACCTACCAAGGATCAGACGGCTCTTACCACCGTAAAGGCCCTGTGGACGGCACTTATCCTCCCTTTTGGCTGCCCAGAGCGAATTCTCACAGACCAGGGGGCAGCGTTCGAATCAACTCTGATGCAGCAACTATGCATGATGTATGGCTGTAGGAAGGTGCGTACCACCCCGTACCATCCACAGGGTAACGGTGCATGCGAAAGGTTTAATCGCACTCTCCTAGCTCTGTTTTGTACCATCGAAACGCAGTCCCAGGCCCAGTGGCCTAGCCGGCTACCTGCACTTTTACAGGCCTACAACAACACCACACACGCAAGCACCGGGATGACTCCACAGTATGTTGTTTTTGGCCGCCACGCTAGGCTACCAGTAGATATGTTGTACGAAGTTGCACCACCCCAGCGTAGAGATAGTTTAGAGGGTTGGGTTCGAAGCCACCACCAGACTCTTCTGCAAGCCTATGCAACTGTCCGTAACAATGCAGAGCGTCGCAACTACTGGAACCAGAGGCATTACAACCGGAATACCCGGACCTTGCCACTGTTGCCGGGAGAGAGGGTGTTGATGAGAAACTTCCGTCGCAGGGCTCAAGGTAAACTTGCACCACGGTGGCTCCCAGCACCGTTTGTGATCGTCGGGCAGTCCCATCCTGACCGCCCAGTGTTTACCATACGACCAGAGGGTAAAGATGGTCCGTGTCGAACCCTCCACCGTAACAACTTGCGGCCATGCCCTGGAGACCCCCCGACGATCAATAATGACACCATGGAAGGTCATCGGAATGGGGAATATGAACCTGGGATAGCCAAACGCTCAGAACCCTTTTGGCCTCCTGCTCCTGTGGTACTAATCCAACCAGTTCCACCATATCGGCTCAACCCTGCATCAATCTCATTGCCAGAGCCAGCCAATGTACCATCCAACCCTATAGTGACTCCGCCTCTCTCTTCTACCTCAGTTGCCCCCTCTCATGAAGCCCCTGGCTCAGAGTTGCGAATGGTGGGGACTGCTCAGGACACAATAGCCCCACCACCGCCAATGATAGATCCCTACACAGCTCCAGAACATGGCCAAAATCCGGAGCCATGTACTCCTAGTCGGTACCCGGCTCGTGCTAACCGGGGGAACCTACCTGCGCGCTACCGACCTTGAAGGTCGCAATAGACTGGACCATAAATTGAACTAATGGACATTGTGGCCTATTACTGGACTCTTAGCGCTCGGGACGAGCCCTATTGAAAGGGGGGGGTGAAAATGTAGCGGGGCTACACGTAATTGAGATGTTGAATAAACTGTCTGGGGGGCGGGGCTGTACACATGTTTGTGTGGTTGAGATGTTCATCCACAGGTGCGGCTGATAATGGGGAATGATCAGCAGCCTTTGTGGTTAGTGGCTGGAGAGGATAAAAGCTGATTGATTCTAGTAACAAGGAGACCGGAGCCCGAAACGACTTCACGCACCGCAACTCACGAGAGAGGAGACGTTAATACTACACGCCACCGATGACCCAGATAGCCGCGAGCCGGTCACCATCTATTTGGATACAGTGAAGACGGCGAAAGAATTGTTACCTACACACTCTATTCCTCGCGTTAAAGGGAAGTAGTATTGCAACTGTCTCGCAAATGAGTGGGCTTTACCCTGTGATATTGTCGTGAAGGGTTGTCTGATTCACTTTCCCCTCCTCGCAGTTTCGGGCGGAGTTCCGTGGATAAATGCTGTCAACGGGAGGCGTCAGATACACTGCATAGCCACAAGGAACAAAGAGACAGAGACGGCGGCGATTTCCTTGTACTGTGATTTCGAATTGTGGACTGACCGTGAGTGGTTGCTGAGCTGTTAATGTTCCTGTACAACAATGGGGGGGTTGTATTAGGCAAACAATGGTTAGGTTATAGGGTTTGGCTGCTCGCTGTAACTTTCCTGAACCGTGTCCGTGAATGTGGTGAAAGTGTATTTCTCGTGTACACAGTGTCTTCAACGTTGGAGCATTTAACTGTGTGCGCATGTTACTTTTAGTTGGTCTATTGCGTTATACTGTGTGATCATTTATATCTTTTGTCACATATGGTTATGGTTATTTAACCCTTGTTTTCATGAAAGTGTGATCACGTGTGTGATGTGAATTGTACACGAGTGTAAAATTACTAGTGGTACGTCTATCAGCGTGGGGATAACTGTGACCTTGGGGCTACACTTCCCGCTAGAGGGCGCCATCTTCTTACCACCGGTTTTATAGCAGCAGTGTGATTTGCGTAAAATGCTCATTTATACTTAACCATTTGCTATCCTTCGCGTGGTCTTGTAGTATATAGACTTTGATAACCCCTCTGCCTAGCCGTGCATACTTCTATAGTGTGTGTGTTTTTATGTATTTAAAGACTGTTAATAAAAACTGAGTTTATACACCTTTGTCTGTTGTTGTTGTACCTCAAGGGTCAATACAGAAATTCCTGCTTCCGTTACATAATCTGTATGAAAAGAGAGAGATGACGGTATTTTTCCTTTCACCTAATTATAGCGTATGACGTGTTAATGTGACCACGCCCACTGAGAGCGCGCGCTATTCAAACGTTAATGTTGAGGCAAGCCATGAAAACACCCACATCAGAACGCGCTAACCTTTATCACGTCTTGCTGTGCAGTGAGGAATAATTCCTGGAAAAGTTAACTCAGTTACCTGTTTCATTCGAGGAGCACGGATTCAGCTGATGTAGTAAGTCATTTATTCTTAAGTGCTTTGTTCTAATCGTGTTATTGAATAGTGTCTGTAAACTGCACAAAGACTGTTTAAATTTTAAATGCGTGTCTGTGTGCGAATGAATGGACGAATTCACAGACGCGCGCGCGTTTCGTGCGTTCATTCACTCTCGCTCCTACATTAGTAAGACTACTGAGATTTGTTCTAATCGTGATATAGAATAGTATCTGTAAAACCAAAAAGACTGTTTAAATATGAATCGGTGTCTGGGTGTGTGAACAAACGAACGCACAGATGCATAGCCTACTGTTACAGACGAAATAGATTAGAAAGTTTTTACTATAAAATAGACATCAAATAAGCTTTAGTTAGACAGTTCCTGCTCATATGTTAAATATATAGTAGCCTATGTTTTGTAAAAAATAAACTATCAACTGTTATCCAATGCAAGCTTATAATAGCCTACTTTATATGGAAAAAAAATTATTTTCAAGATGTTTCCAACTCTAACTTTGAACCAATTCTATACAATGACCCATATAACCTATTTGACCAGGATTTGTTTCCAGGTATGACTAAAAATGGGTTTTTGACTTTCATTTATATTTTGATTATATGAAGAGTTCAGATGCAAAAGCCTCTAGTGCCATTTGAAATTTTCTTCTAGAATGATCATTTTTATCAAGCTTGTACATTTTAAGTTCAGTAATTTCACTTAAATGACAATTATTAGGTAATCTTCATTGCCATTTAAGTGAAATTACTGAACTTAAATATACAAGCTTGATAAAAATTATTATTCTAGAAGAAAATTTCAAATGGCACTTAGAGGCTTTTGCATCTGAACTCTTCATATATATATATATATATATATTAGGGCCGGGACTTTAACGCGTTAATTAAGATTAATTAACTACAGACTTTAAACGCGTTAATTAATTACACAAAAAAATATTTTTAATCGCACTTATTTTTGCACCGCGGAACGTTTCTCACTGGATGAGTTTCGGCGGACCGATTATACTGGCGCACCAACTAGCGTTCATGACGAAGAAGCTGACGAGATCACTTTGGTTGGCCGGTGAATGGGAAATTTTGTTACAAAAACGAACGGATGGAAGCGTCGATAAGAGCATGGTTGTGTGCAAGCTATGCAACAAGGAATTCGCTATTGCTATTAGTGTAGTGTAGCAATATGCTATTGCTACACTTAATGGCAAAAAACACTGGTCTGCTGGACTTGGTTGAACAAAAATAAACAATATTTTGTTGCTTAAGCTTATGTATTCAGTCATTATTCAATGGTATACTAAAAATCCATGTGAAAAAAATTACTTCTCACTGTTCTCAGGTCAAATATTTATGCAATTAAAATGCGATTAATTTCGATTAATTAATTACAAAGCCTCTAATTAATTAGATTAATTTTTTTAATCGAGTCCCGGCCCTAATATATATATATATATATGTGTGTGTGTGTGTGTGTATGTATGTATGTATGTATGTATGTTGTCCTTTCAATTTTTCCTTGTGTAACACCTGAATGAAAGGCTCATTATTATGCGGGTCAGGTGAGAATCACCTAATTATTCATGATGGGGCTTGGACTGTTCAAGGCCATTCGCATATTGCCTTGGCAAACAAAAAAAGTTTTTCACAATAAAACCCAATTCACAGTTTTATGTGAATGATTAGGCAGGATGTTTTTCAGATCATTTTGAAGAAAAAACACTAGGCAACAACATCCATTAGTCAAAAGTCTTGTGGACACATATTTATTATGTGTTTTGTGGCCTTATTTCAGAAACTTTCATTTTTAGTTTTTTCAATAACCACGCATAAACAATATTCTCTCAAATATACAAACATGTACATACATATTATATCACATATTATCATAGCCATGTTTGTGCTAAATATAGTGTAATTTCACCTGTGCCATTAATATGTTTATAAGCAACTGAAAAAAACACAAATGTCACAGCATGTCAGAACATCTCAAGGACTCCAAAAACACCTCAGACCCCAGGGGGTTAAACCATGCTAGTGTAATTCCACTAATGCCAACATAATTTTCTAGTCTATTTAAAAGAATGTTGTGGTCGATAGTGTCAAATGCAGCACTAAGATCGAGGAACACTAATAGAGAGATACAACCACAATCGGATGATAAGAGCAAATCATTTGTGACTCTGATGAGAGCTGTCTCAGTACTATGGTACAGTCTAAATCCTGACTGAAAATCCTTGCAGATATAATTTCTTTCTAAAAAGGAACATAGTTGTGAAGATACTGTTTTTTCTAGTATCTTTGACAGAAAAGGTAGATTCGAGATCGGCCTGTAATTGACTAATTCTGTAGGATCAATTTGCGTTTTTTTAACAAGCGGTTTAATCATAGCCAGCTTAAAAATGTTTGGTATGTATCCTAATGACAAAGATGAATTAATGATATTAAGATCTATGACCTCTGGAAGCAAGTCGAAATAGGGTCTAACATACATGTTGTCGACAAGTTTAGAAAACGAGTTTAGAAAATGCATCCTCTCCTATAGCAATGAATGAATCAAAATTTTCGTCAGGGAGACTACAATGCACTGCCTGGTGTAGTACTGTAGTAGACGGTTGCAGAGTTATAATTTTCTCCCTGATATTATCAATCTTGTAAGTAAAGAAGTTCATAAAGTCATTACTCCTGTGCTGCTTGGAAACGTCTGGGCTTGAAGCTTTATTTTTCGTTAGTTTAGCCACTGTTTCAAATAAATACATAGGGTTTTGTTTATTTTCTTCTGAAAGGGTTGAAAAATAAGCAGATCTAGCAGTTTTTAAGGCCTTCACTGTATGCAATCGCGCTCTCTTTCCATGAAATGCGAAATACCTCTAGTTTTGTTTTCTTCCAGTTGCGTTCCATTTTTCTGGCTGCTCTCTTAAAGGTATTGTAGGTAGGAATTGTATAAAAAAAAACTTTTTTTCCAAATTTGTTTAAACTTTCTGTATTTATCAATGCATAATTAAAATGTAAGTACTCTGAAAAAGAAAGTATAAAAATCGAGTGTCTGTAGACCTCTCACGACTGTTTTAAAGACAGCTCATTATTTCCATTCACTCCACCCCCTCCCTTCTGGGCTCCTTGAACGCGCGACTCCGACCGCTGAGCTGAAGACGCATTATTTACCTGAGACGAGCAGAGAGGAAGGAGCGCAGTGCATGTAGTGACATCATGTCAGAATCACATGTAATAAAAAAATCTAACTTTATCATTATGAAGATAAACAAATAAGATGTATTTTAGTACTCACTATCAAGTAGCATATTGATATTGGTAAAGATTAAAATATATATTTATTGATTCGCTAACGAGCTAGTTATCTATAAGGCAAAGCTAAAAACAGGTTGCATGATACACGTTTTTCCATTGCCATCATTTACACTGTGATGAAGATGAATTTCGTGTAACATTCGAGCCCGTTCTCATCCTTTGGCGTCATATAGGTGACGCTATATGACAAAACGTCGAGCCCGGAGAATGCGTTGAACATTCATATGGTGTTCTGCATGTAAGAGTTTCCATAATGAAAGCATTGTTGACTCTGATGAGGACTACACTCCAGAGACTTCCGCATCGTCAGGTCGAGGACAGATCCGGGGTCGAGGGATTTTTTGTTTAAAAACAAAACAAAGGCGAAAAAACGTGCAGGTAAACTTCCAGGTGAACATGGTAAAAGAGTTAGACAGAGGGTAAATATAATTCTAAGAAAAGTTCCTGGATGCGGATCGGCCTACTATCTGTTAACATGTATTTAGTTATCTAAAGCAAAATTATGCACAATTCAACACTATAGCTATCATCTTGAGCTAGGCATATATATTATTTATCATCTCTACTACGGCTCGCTAAGTAATGTTATGTTAGCTATATTAGGCAGCTACGTGTGCTAATGACACATGCTTCATGAAAGCATAAAGAAAAAAATATGTATGATCAAAATACAAAAAGAAAGATTTACCTGTCCAGCAGAAATATAGCCATCCAGGCGTCACTTTTCAGCCCCTTGAGGTCTCTTAGTTCTTGCCATCGCTGGAAAGCCACGCCGATATTGGCATGCGTTTTATTTTGTTGTTTATCCAAAGACTTTTTGTTCATTACCTTTTCTAGTAACGTTACTGTCTTCCTTTTTTTGCCTGGTTTGCCTTCGCGAACTGCATATGTGAATTTTGATTGGTCTTTCTAATCTCTGCCATTGTTTTGCTATTCCTAGGTTCCGTGCCTCTTGAATTCCTCAAATCAAACGGATGCGCGCGCAAGTGGGCAGGTCCTGTGTGGCAAAAGGGTGGTTGCCATGGTTGCAAGAGAGTGACAGTCGCCTAAGCCAATCCTTTGTTTCGTCCCGAATGTAAATAATGAGCTGTGTTTAGTGCAGATTAAACGGTCTAGAGTCACTCGATTTTTATACTCTTTTTATCAGAGTACTTACATTTTAATTATGCATTGATATATACAGAAAGTTTAAACAAATTTGGAAAAAAGTTTTTATAAAATTCCTACCTACAATACCTTTAAGGGCCTGAGTGTGCTCGTTGTCACATCATGTTTCACGTTTCAACGGCATCAACATTGATTCCATGTGATAATATTAGATCTAGAGTTTGATTGCGACAATAAATAGTTCCTGACACGTGTTGTCCAACTCCAATAGAGTTAAGAATGTCTTTAAATGCCAATCCCAATGCATCTTTTTCGTTATCTATACATGTATATTAAAATCACCAACAATTAGGACTTTATCTGCAGCCAGTACTAACTCTGATAGAAAGTCAGCAAATTATTTGATAAAGTCTGTATGGTGCCCTGGTGGCCTGTATACAGCAGCCAGCACAAATCTCAAACGTGATTTATCATTTACACTAGATATTGTTACATTAAGCACCAACACTTCAAAAGAATTGTATTTGAAAATATTACTATAAATTACAGCAACACCTCCCCCTTTGCCTTTCATATGAGGTTCATGTTTATAACTATAATCTTGCGGGGTGGACTCATTTAAAGTAATGCACTTGTTTGGTTTTAGCCAGGTTTCTGTCGAACACAGCACATCTAGGTTATAGTCTGTAATCATATCAGTAACAAGAAGTGCTTTTGAAGTAAGGGATCGACTATTCATGCAACCCAAGCTTTATCATTTGTTCATTTGTATTATATCTGTTTTTTATTTGTTAGATTTTTACCCTTAGATGGGTTTGGGTGTTTTTTTGTATTTCCTAATTCCTAGGAAATGACGTGACGTTTCCAACGTGATGACGTAATCCCTGGCGCGTCGCAGACCAGCACAAGACGAACAATTGTGGTTAAAAAGTATATAAATGTTTATTTTTTTTAGAAAATGAATGATCGTTTTGCTACATAAGACCCTATTCCTCAGCTGGGAACGTGCAGAGCCGTTTGAAGCACTTCATAGCCCTTTGAAACTGGATTGATTTGGACTTCAACATGTTGGTTGCGCTTGAAGTCCATTGTGTGGAGAAAAATCCTGAAATGTTTTCCTCAAAAAAATTAATTTCTTTTCCACTGAAGAAAGAAAGACATGAACATCTTGGATGGCATTATCAGGAAATTTTCATTTTGAGGTGAACTAATCCTTTAAGTGTGTTAGAACCCTTACGCACAATATGAATGCCTATGAATACTGCTGAGATCCCATTGGATTATGTCTTACTCCTGAAGACAAAGAGATGAATTGTCCCTTCGCAACGAGCAGTGATTCAGCAGATCTCAAGGTTATCCGGAGAAGTGGACACATGAGACACTAGCGGAGTTTCATTTTAATGTGGGACAAAAATGTATTCTTTTATATAGTGCCAAGGTATGCAGGTGTAGAAAGAACAGAAATCTGAACCATACAATTACTGGGGCTGAAGGAAGAAAGAAATATGTCTTTTTAATTCATTGTGTGTGTGTGTGTGTGTGTGTGTGTGCGTGTGCGTGTGCGTGCGCGTGTGTGCGCTTGTGTGTGTGCGTGTGTGTGTGTGTGTGTGTGGTCCTGGTAAACCCTACATTATGGGAAAAAATGCAGACATTTTTCAGTGATCTGCAGGTTTATGGGTATTTCTATTTTTCTCATTTATTTCTAATAACCTTGAAATATTATTCATACAATACTTCTTTCTTACGCCTTTAACTGAATGCATTTCAAACACTTTTTTCACTAACGACATGTATCATACATGACGCTATTCTTCTATTTTTCCCCTATTTTCTTATGTCATTAAAGACTACAGAATTACATAACTGGAATACAAATATTTAACAATCCAGATATGAAGCACTTGAGAGGATAATTTGAATAATTCCACCCTGTTACAAGAAAAGTGCTTAAAAAAGCCCCAGTCTCTCTTGTACCACACAAAACATGATGCCATCTAAGACTCCACCTTCCATCTTCTCTTAGCAGTATAAAGAAGGTAGAAACTTTATCTCTCTCTCTCTCTCTCTCTCTCTCTCTCTCTCTCTCTCTCTCTCTCTCTCTCTCTCTCTCTCTCTCTCTCTCCCCCCCCTTTCTCTCTTTCACCGTTTCTTCATTTAAGCAAGTCTTCAAGTCTGAGGACAGCTCTAATATCAGAGCTAATTTTCAGCGTTTAGTCCTGGATACCAAGCACCACGGTCTGTGAAACTGCACAAAGCAGAAAAGCACAATGGCTTCAGCTGGCCTGGAGATCCTGGGGATGATCCTGACTGTGGCGGGGTGGCTCGGAGTGATGGTCGCCTGCTGTTTGCCCATGTGGAGAGTAGCGGCGTACATAGGCCAGAACATTGTCATCACACAGATCGTGTGGGAAGGTTTGTGGATGAGCTGCGTGGTGCAAAGCACAGGACAGATGCACTGCCGAGTGTACGACTCCATGCTGGGGCTGCCGGACGAGCTGCAGGCTGGCCGCGCTCTCACCGTCGTAAGCACTCTGCTCGGGGTGGTGGGCATGGCCCTGGCAGTGGCTGGGGCAAAGTGCACCAACTGCACCTCAGATGCAGCCAGCAAGCCACGCATCATGATGGCAGCTGGGGGCACGTTCATAACCTGTGGGCTGCTGCTGTTAGTGGCCGTCTGTTGGACAGCTAACGGCATCGTCATGGATTTTCACAACCCGCTTCTAGAGGAGACGCAAAAGAGGGAGTTTGGGAACTCGCTGTACTTCGGATGGGGTGCCTCCTGCTTGCTGATCCTAGGTGGAGCCATTTTGTCTTGTTCCTGCTCCTCAAAAGCCCAGAACAATGCCGTGCCGACAAGAGTGGACTACTCAGGGGTCAAATCCCTCTCTGTGAATGGATACGACAGGAGAGACTATGTTTGAGGGCTCTGAATCTTTGCACATGAAGGACCTCCTTGAGAGAAAAGCCAACAAGTCTGCTAAATGACAAGCATTCAAATGTCAACAACAAATTAACGACTGATGCTGAATCTTGAATACCAACATGGCAGATATAAAATAGTATTATTGTTTTTGTTTTCATTTGAATGTATTCATTAATGTCGCAAGAACTAAGTTTAATTGTAATTTTGTCTTTTGACCCAGTCGCTAATAGGTGAATAATCAGTAGCTCTTTGACTCACTGAAATGATTATAATAGATGCTTTTCCATTCAAACTGCAAGATTAATTAAATCATCAATGAACATGATTTTATTGAAACAGACAATGGTCCGTTTATTGATAAGTATTTTGCCAATTTTGCTAAATAGGTAACAATTTATTTTGATGGTCCCTTTTGAACATTCTGCTGACTATAACTACTTTGCAACTACATGTCAACTAGCTCTCATTAGAGTATTAGTAAACTGTCTGCTGAATTGCTGCTATCACTTTATTGTGATGGTCCTCCAACAGACATTATGCTGACTATGAGTAACTTTGTACTACATGTCAATTTATTCTACTAACCCGAACCCTACCAGTCTAATAATACTCTACTAATACTCTAATGAGAGTTAGTAGACATGTAGGTGCAACGTTACTTATAGTCAACAGAATGTGTTAAAGGGACCATCAAAATAAAGTTAAAACGCTAAATGCTAGATTTTATCCAATATAAAAAATTCATATAGCCTATATTCGTGGATTACAAACTAAAATATACATCTGAAAGTAATTAATTTATTTGAAGGAAAACATTGATACATGTTTTTTTTACTTTTTCACCTTTTCCCCTCAAAGTCTATCAAAGTTTATAACATTGAATCATGGAGGAACTATGGAAACAAAGTACTTGTAAAACTCGAAACTAGAGTGAAGCAAAGAGTGCACTTTATCATCATTTGAAATCAATCCTACTCTTAAAGGTCTAACTCTCCCAGTTGCGAATGGAGACAATGCGCTGGTTGTTCTGGTAAATCTCGAAACCTCTTTGTGCCTGATTCTTTGGTCAGGAGAGCGTAACAGACTACCATGGAAAGATAAATGCACCTGCCTTATTGCTCAGAGGATGCCTAGATAATTACTCTTTTTACTCTAGTGTTTGGTAATTAGGAAAATATGTAAAGCTTTCGTGGGTTATTATGCTAACCTTCTTTTGCAACTTAACGGTATTTTGTTTACTGCTCATTTAAAGGGATAGTTCACCCAAAAAAGTAAATTCTGTCAGTAATTACCCTCATGTTGTTCCAACCCCGTAAGACTTTCGTTCATCTTCGGAACACAAAATAAGATATTTTTGATTAAATCTGAGAGCTGGATCAATCCTGTACAGGCTTCTAAGGGATTGAAACTTGCTGGCCCAGAAAAGTTATTAAAGACATCGTTAAAATAGTCCAAGTGACTACAATGGCTCAATCTTAAGTTTATCAACCGACGAGAATACTTTTTGTGCGCAAAAAAAACAAACAAAAATAATGACTTGATTCAACTATTAATTTCCTTCTCTGTGGGCCTCGAGTGAGTTCACAGCACATAGTGTAACAGCGCAGCGCTTCTGTGTTGTACATCACATGCATCACACACATGACCAGCGTCGGCCAATAGTGAGTCTGTGACGTACAACACAGAAAAGCGCTGCGCTGTTACACTACGTGAACTAACTCGAGGCCCACAGAGAAGGAAATTAATAGTTGAATAAAGTCGTTATTTTTGGGGGGGTTTTGCCCACAAAAGTATTCTGGTCGCTTGATAAACTTAAGATTGAGCCACTGTAGTCACTTGGGGTTGGAACAACGAAAGTCTTACGGGATTGGAACAACATGAGGGTGAGTAATTACTGACAGAATTTTCATTTTTGAGTGAACTATCCCTTTAAGTTAAAATATATACACAGATGATCTAAAACAAATGTGTCTGAATGAATTATTGTTTCATTCAACAAAATAGCGCACATTAATGCAATAGAATTGAACGTACTTTTGCACACAGAAAAGATGCCCATTCCATTTCTTCCTTAGTAACATGCTCCTAAATAAATAACCACTGCAAAGGTTAAAGCAAAGTCACAAGACGTGGGATACCTATGCATGACTGATTAGAGTGTGAGTGTGTGTATAATGTGTCTGTGTGAGAGAGCTGAATATGCCTATTTGTGATGCTGTTTAGATTAGATTGACTCTGTTATTGTGTGACCTTGTGGAGCTGATAGCAGCTACAGACATGCTCTCATGCATCAGTGGACTTTATTGCTCCTTCTCAAGTGAATCCTGAAGAATCAGCTCCCTAAGTTGAATTATAAATTGCAAACGAATCTCTGCTCATAGTATCCAAACAAAATGATGAAACCTTATGCTTGTGGTTTACTTGCTTACACGTTTCAAGCATGCAATCTAATCTCATACCGTTGGAATTTTTCTTCAAAAGTGTGGTCTTGTCGGTTATCCTTTAACCAGTCCCCGCTGGGCTTTTGTTATCTATCCACAATTTGATCTCGGAGTGGGAAATACCAGATGAAGAGAGTTAAATCATTAAACAAACTCGTTTCCTAGCCAAGGTTAAGCTAACTCAAAAACCAGCACAGTTTAGCCAATCCCCCGAGACTTTTTCCAGCATAACTCCACCTTCCTCACCGTTGCCATTATAAAGCCTTCATTGTGCTGAGAGCCTTTCCTTAGCGAAAGCAACCTGTGAGTTTATATCCTAGCACGTTCTTCCAGCCTAAGTGATCAGAATGGCAGCTCTGGGGTTAGAGATACTAGGGGTCACCCTGGCTGTGTTAGGTTGGATTGTGGGCATTGTGTCTTGCGCTTTACCCATGTGGAGGGTCACGGCATTCATCGGGGTGAACATTGTAACGGCGCAGACAATATGGGAAGGAATCTGGATGAGCTGTGTGGTGCAGAGCACTGGCCAGATGCAGTGCAAAGTCTACGACTCAATGCTGGCTCTCAGCTCAGACCTGCAGGCGGCCCGGGCACTGTGTGTGATTGCCATCGTGACGGGAGTACTGGCGCTCCTGCTCTCTATTTTAGGGGCCAAGTGCACTAAATGCCTAGAAGAGGAGCGTGCCAAAGCCAGAGTTATGATCGCCGCTGGAGTCACCTTCATCTGTGCTGCGGTCATGCACTTGATCCCTGTGTGTTGGTCTGCTCACAGTATCATCAGAGCCTTCTACAACCCCATAATCATTGAGGCACAGAAAAGGGAGATAGGTGCGTCTCTCTACCTGGGATGGGCGTCCAGTGCCCTTCTGCTCCTCGGCGGGGGCCTTCTCTGCTGCAGCTGCCCCCCACAGGAGGAGAATAGGTACGGTCCACCCAGCAGGATGGTTTACTCCGTTGCACGTTCTGTACCACCCAGTGGCTTTGACAAACAGAATTATGTGTGAACAAACGTACTCTTTTTGAACAGAAAATGTGTTGACACAGTACAAGACAATGTGCAGTGAGTTCTGTTGGTTTGCCATTCAAATGTATTTCCTAATTTGTTGTGCTCTCTTTTGTTTGGTGGCGTTAGCCAGTTTATTCAACCATTTTTGAAGAATTGCAAGTATTACATTATTACTACTGAGCACAACTATATATATGTTCATAACCGTGCGTGTAAGTTGACAATGATGTTGTAATTATTAGTATTGTGTTTTTACTAATAATTAAAAATTCTCTTCAGTGTTTCATTATATTTTTGCAAACATTTCAGTACATGTGTTTACATGATGTATGAGTTCATGTTCTCTTAAGACTTATTTTCTAAGTGTGCCACTCTCTGTTGTTTGCTGCAGGGTGTTTTTTATTAACCAATAAAAACATAAAAATAGGTGTTAAAAATATAAATTAATTTTTATCTATATTCCATGTTTTTTTCTGGTTCTAACTAAAATGCACTGAACAAACTGACTGTGCCATCTTTGTTGAGTTCTCTAGTATGAAACACAGACAGTTACAGAACCTTTCATAGCCTCAATAATGAGGTGATGAGTTGAGTCGGCTGTCACTACCTTGTTATTCACCTGTTTTCAAGATCTATTCGCTCTCTGCACAAGAATCGTGTCTTTGTCAGGGCCCTAAGCTAACTGTTCAAGCGATTTCCAGACAATGGGCCTGTTTCAGGGATGAAGATGAGGCGCTGGGTCATGGAATGTAACAAACATCTCTTTGTGCTTCTTACATTTAATAATGGATCTTTGAGAACATCCATGCAGCCTAAAGATCAAGGATTCTACAGTTGAGTATTATGCCATCCATAAAGTATAAGACAGAGCTTCCTGTTGACATGTCAATATTTAAACACTTAGTGGCATGCCTCTACAAATGAGTGATCATAGGGCAGCAACTGCATGAAAGCAAACAGACATGTTCTGCATCCACATTCTTTCCCTATTTACCACTATATGCATCAGCCATTTTGTAGTGCTGTGAATTCCAAGGTGCAGTGATGTATTGCATCTAATGCAAAGAGGACTGACAAGTTTTAAAAGAAATACATGCCTCTTTATTTCACACTGACAGTCTTTCACTTGATAACTGGTTATTTCACTATTCTTTTTCTTGACTAATTTACTGAGGTAATGTATTATTGTTATCGGAGGAAATATTATTTTGTGGATGATTCAGTTATTTCCTATAGGTAACATATTTGTCTAATCATTTAATGCTGTTGTGTCACTTTATAAGTGCTTCATGGTCTGATGTTCACTGATCATATGCTACACTTCTTGGAAAATAATGTTTCTAGATACCAACATAATAAATTCAATCATTCAAATGTGTTTTTTTTATTATTAATTTATCATATATTAATTATTATTATATCATATCAAACCTGACAAAACCGAACAATTTAGCATTTAGACATTTAGAGTCCTCTCTGGTGCACAATAATTACATCGACGTCTAAAAATGCAATGATAGATAGTTGCACCTTTTGGAATTCGAATTTTGGACTATATGGCGTTTAATATACAAGGAATGTTGATTGAGGGAACAAGCTATTGTCAAGATGTTCAGTTGTTGTTAAAACCAAACATCAGATTTAGAAATAGAATATTATTCAAGGGAATTGATCTTGGAATGACTGTAGGTGCGTATTTTCTGGAATTGTCATGCACAGTAGTCTGTGAAAAACAAAATAACTAACAAAAAAACAAACCCTATACAGTGAGCTCCACTTCTGCGGATGAAAATGCCTTGTTAATGAGAGACGTCTGAAGTTATAGAAGAAAAGGCTGATTTTTCAGCCAATTTCCAGCTGTTGGCCTCATTTCACTGTAGAATCAGAGGAAGTTGGTAGATGTGCATGCGTTTTTCCTGCATGAGTTAATGTCTTTTTTTTTCTTTTTTTTTTATATCAGAGCCAGTGGTGAGGTGATGTCTCATGGCCGTTACAGTGACCAACTGAAAAACCACTGTCCTTCTGAACCAAACACTTTGCACTACAAATGCAAAGCCACATTGAAACCATTAGTTCAGAACAAGTTTTTAAAAAAGGTTTTTGCTCCCTGAATCGTCATTGACATATGACACAGCAAATGAACATCACAAGCATTCACAGTGTATGCTAAACGAATTGCATCCTAATTCACCCCATTACAATAGTTTATGTTCCCTTTCCTTGTGCTCTTGGAAAGTTTTTTTTGCATGTGTAGTCATAAAATCTGCAGTAACTGTGATGGTCCAGAATGTAAGGAATCTTTCCAGTGCCTTGTTGAATCCATGCCACAAAAAGAAATCAGGCTGATACTGGGTATCAGAAAGATGTGCCTAATAAAGTGCCAATTGAGTGTAGGCCACCTGACTCAATAACAGTGCATTGGTCTGCCACAAGAATGTGAGGAATGATGGCAACTTTCCAAAATACTTATCGTGTGTTTTGAATTGTTGATGCTTGGACACTGAGTTTGAATAGAATTACATTTTTCTTGTTTCAATGATAGATTTTTAAGACTTATTTTGAAAAACATGATCTTGTTCTTAAAAACACCCTACACAAACTATTCCACTGTTTAAATGCTGAAAACACAGAAGCAGAGATACAGAAAGATGGCAGGCAGATATATGGAAATCATGTTACCTTTGTTTAATCAAATTTAACCTAGTTTAACACAGATCATGTCTTTTAGTGTTACCAGGTAGCATTATCCAAAAGCTCTGTTGGTTTAGCAAGAGATCACCCCTTTAAAACATTCTGTGTCACTTCTGCACAACAGTTCACATAATCCTCCCTGGCTCTCACCTGCACACTTTTCCTTATCACCTGCACCTGTTACTCATCATCACCATCATCAGCACCACGTAAGAGCACATACACCTCCTCTCCCCTGACTGTCTTGTTTATACGGAGTGGACTACTTACCTTATCTCTGGCATCTATCTCCAGGATGTCTCCAGTGTCTTCTGTCTGCCCCCTGAAGAAACAAGGATTCCCAGCATACTCGCCGCTGCCTCTCTCATTTATCTTCCCATCCACGATCTCCTGTGCCTGTAACAAAAGGGAAGTAAAGTTATCACTCATTACCCTTCCTCCAAAGTCTTTATTGAATTCTATACTCACCAGTTTGCCGGTTTACTCAAAGCTGTGAATAAAACTTTCCGTTAACTCCATCTTCTTGCTGTCCGAGTCTATGTTCCTTAACAGTTTCACTGCTAAAAGTCTGTCAAAACTGTTTGTTTTTGTAGATGTGGTGACTAGACTGGCAAAGAGAGAGAAAGGATTAGTCATTTATGATATTGTTCCTTATGTGTTTAGCATTTTTATATGGGATTTATATAATACAATTGAAAAATGAATGTTTGTGTGTATTTTAAAGTTTACGGAAATGTTGAGTGAGTCATTAACTGATCAATGGAACATCATCAGAAGGGGCGCAGTCTGGCCTATTGTAACGCTGGGTGAACTAAAAAAAACAAAGAAAGATATGGATCCAAATGCAGAAATAGTATAATAATAAAATGAACAAAACCAAGAACAAGGACCTGAGAACAGGATGAGACATGCCAAACCTACACCCATGTAGGACAACACCAGACCAAGAACATGAGAAACATTGGGGTATATACACTCACCTAAAGGATTATTAGGAACACCATACTAATACTGTGTTTGACCCCCTTTCGCCTTCAGAACTGCCTTAATTCTATGTGGCATTGATTCAGCAAGGTGCTGAACGCATTCTTTAGAAATGTTGGCCCATATTGATAGGATAGCATCTTGCAGTTGATGGAGATTTGTGGGATGCACATCCAGGGCACGAAGCTCCCGTTCCACCACATCCCAAAGATACTCTATTGGGTTGAGATCTGGTGACTGTGGGGGCCATTTTAGTACAGTGAACTCATTGTCATGTTCAAGAAACCAATTTGAAATGATTCGAGCTTTGTGACATGGTGCATTATCCTGCTGGAAGTAGCCATCAGAGGATGGGTACATAGTGGCCATAAAGGGATGGACATGGTCAGAAATAATGCTCAGGTAGGCCGAGGGATTTAAACGATGCCCAATTGGCACTAAGGGGCCTAAAGTGTGCCAAGAAAACATCCCTCACACCATTACACCACCACCAGCAGCCTGCACAGTGGTAACAAGGCATGATGGATCCATGTTCTCATTATGTTTACGCCAAATTCTGACTTTACCATCTGAATGTCTCAACAGAAATCGAGACTCATCAGACCAGGCAACATTTTTCGAATCTTCAACTGTCCAATTTTGGTGAGCTCTTGCAAATTGTAGCCACTTTTTCCTATTTGTAGTGGAGATGAGTGGTACCCGGTGGGGTCTTCTGCTGTTGTAGCCCATCCGCCTCAAGGTTGTGCGTGTTGTGGCTCCACAAATGCTTTGCTGCATACTTCAGTTGTAACGAGTGGTTATTTCAGTCAAAGTTGCTCTTCTATCAGCTTGAATCAGTCGGCCCATTCTCCTCTGACCTCTAGCATCAACAAGGCATTTTCGCCCACAGGACTGCCGCATACTGGATGTTTTTCCCTTTTCACACCATTCTTTATGAACCCTAGAAATGGTTGTGCGTGAAAAACTGAGCAGATTGTGAAATACTGAGACCGGCCCGTCTGACTGTTACTCCCCTCGAATTTTAATAATGGCTCAAGTCGTTCCTGGGTTTTAAGGGGCATTTATTCGGTGACAGGCATGTCTTTACATGTTCACTTGTTGCATTTCCAAATTGCCGTCAGAACTGGTATATAAATAAAACACAGAAAACGATACTGGTTACTAACGTAACCTCGGTTCTCTTTAGAAGAGGGAACGAGTATTGCGTAAGTTAGCTTACGCTACGGGAAAGATTCATCTTCTCGAGATATTGAAGCCAAAAATTATCCTTAATTTTGTATATATTGTCAACGCAGTTGCAGCAGCTAGCAGACCTTGAGCGGGCATTCTAGCGCGCTCATAGGCTGCCCTGCGGGAACTGCACAGCCTACCAGTGAGCCTGGCGTGACGTCACGTCCAATCGAGGGCGCTCGCGCCTTCGCCGCGTCCTAGCCCGCCAGAATGGGCGTGGCTTAGCGTATATAAGCGGGGCTCGGAGGCTGATTCTCTGGTTTTCATCGACTGAAGCGAAAAAGCGCTTGTGGCGTTTAGCACGGCAGCTTAGGCAATACTTGTTCCCTCTTCTAGAGAGAACCAAGGTTACGTTAGTAACCAGTATCGTTCTCTTACGAGAGGTTCTCTCGTATTGCGTAAGTTAGCTTACGCTACGGGAACCCATTGTCCACGCCGTGCGCGCCCGCATCCATCCCATGAGTCACAGAGCTTCTGTGAACATAGAGAGTGGGAACCAACGCATTGTACATAAGCGCGAGGAAGCACGAGTACCATAAGCGTAAAGCGCGTATAAACAAGCACTGACAGGCAATACAGAGCGGCCATGTGAGGCCGGTGTACTTAGCATATACAGCACATAACCTGAAACAGTGCAGCTCAACCAGAAGAGCTGAATTCACGTGAGGGTAGCCTGCGCATGATAGGATCTGGGCACGGCTAGCCTCTCACTTAGACAGACAGTAATTTAGCCTGCAGGGCGGGAACTTCTAGGTTGTAAAACCTGACAAAGGTGGAGGGTGAGGACCAGCCCGCTGCCACACACATGTCTTGAATGGAAATTCCTCTTGACCATGTCCACGACGAGGCCACGCCTCTAGTGGAGTGCGCCCTGATGCCCAGAGGGCACTGCAAACCTTTCGCCGCGTAAGCGGCCGCGATTGTGTCTACTATCCATCTGGACAGGCTCTGTTTCGAGGAGGCGAGACCTTTAGTGCGCCCACCGAACGAAACGAACAGCTGCTTGGAACGCCTGAACGGGGCGGAGCGCGTAATGTACAATCTCAGAGCTCTGACTGGGCAGAGGAGATTAACATCGCTTTCGCTATCGGATGCTGGCAGAGCCGATAGGGAAATGACCTGTGCTCTGAATGGGGTGCCAACCACTTTGGGAACGTAACCATGTCTAGGCTTTAGGATGACCTTAGAGTAATTCGGTCGAAACTCCAGACACGACGCGCTTACAGATAGCAGGACTTACAGTAAGTCCCCCACGCGTTTGACTGATGATAGTGCGATCAGAAAAACAGCTTTAAGCGACAGGTATTTTAGGTCCGCTGTGTCCAGTGGTTCAAAAGGGGATGCTTTCAGGGCCTCTAGGACCAGTGAAAGGTCCCACATAGGAACCGAGGGGGGGCGCGGGGGGTTCATCCTTCTGGCTCCTCTAAGGAAGCGGATGACAAGCTCGTTTCTGCCTATTGACTGGCCGTGCATTGATTCGGAGAATGCTGCGACGGCTGCCACATAGACTTTGAGCGTGGAGGGGGACCTGCCCCTGTCCAGCAGCTCTTGGAGAAAACTGAGCAGCCGCGTGACCCCACATGTTCGCGGATCGAGGTTTTTATTTGTGCACCATTTGCAGAACACAGACCATTTGGACCAGATGGTGCTGAGACCAAACGAGGAGGCGTTCCGTCAGATTGCAGAGGTTCCTTGATCTGACGCCGCCCTGGCAATTTATATAGGACACCACCGACATGTTGTCCGAGCGGACTAGAACATGGTGGCCCTGAATGAACGGGAGGAAGCGATTCAGCGCCTTCTCGACCGCTGTCATTTCCAGACAGACACTGTGGAGGGCGCTTTTCTCGGTCTGACCAGAGTCCGAAGACTGGTCTGCCCTCGAGGGTGGCGCCCCAACCTGAGTTGGACGCGTCCGTCGAGATGACCTTCCTGAAAGAGACTGCCCCCATAGTCACTCCCCTCTGGTACCAGTCGGCCGCTGACCAGGGCTGCAGAGCTGTGACACAGCTCTAAGTCACTCTGATCTGCTCGCGACCCGACCTCCAAGCTCGGTGCGACACACGCGCGGCCAGCCAGTGCTGTAGCGGGCGCGTGCGAAGTAAACCCAGCCAGAGTACCGCCGAGGCTGAAGCCATCAAGCCTAGCATCCTCTGGAATTTTTTCAGAGGGAAAACGCTGCCCGTCTTTAATGACATGGCCAGCTGCCGGATACAGCGCGCGCGCTGTGTAGACAGGCGAGCCGTCATGTTCACCGAGTCCAGTTCTATTCCTAAAAAGGATAGTGACTGACTGGGCAGTAATGAGCTCTTGGTCCAGTTGACCGTGAGACCTAGGCATTTCAGATGGCTGAGGAGCGCAGTCCTGTGAGATATCAGTTCTATCTCTGACTACGCCATAATCAACCAATCGTCCAGATAGTTAAAAATGTGCATGCCCTGAGATCTCAAGGGTGCGAGAGCCGCGTCCATGCACTTCGTGAATGTACGGGGTGCTAAGGACAGGCCGAACGGCAGGACTGTGTATTGATAAACCCAATCGTCGAAGGCGAATCTCAAGAATGGCCTGCGACGGGGTATTATCTGAATCTGGAAATAGGCATCTTTCAGATCGAGAGATATAAACCAGTCCCCCTGGCGAATGTGCGCGAGGAGTTGTCTGGTTGTAAGCATTTTGAACGGTCTTTTCATAAGAGCGGCGCCTTGTGAGGCGTGTGGGCTTGTAAGCGTGGGCGCCCGTGGGCGGTCACGTGACTTACAGCCGCAGAATGACCGGTATGAGCTTGCGCTTTGTGGCGTATGTTTAACCGTACTGGCGAAGCGCGTGTCAGTATGCGTGAGCGCTTGTGACCGGGCACGAGACTTACATTTATATTGTGGCTCATGTGGGACTGCGCACCGTGGTGCGAGAGCGGCTTTATGTGAAGCGCGTGACTTGGCCGTGTGACAGAGCGGGCAGATAGAGTATGTGTGCGCGTGGGCACGTCTGCTATGGGGATCAGTCGAGCGGTATTTGCCTGCTTTATGAGAGTGGGCTCTATGTGAGACACGGGAAGTGTTGTGTTTACATGTAGGGGTGAGCACTGGGTTGTGGGCACTTTTTCTACACATAAAACACCTTCGGCATGAGCCGGATAACCAGATAACTTGCTCTTTATGAGATTTCTCTGGGTCGCCGTAAAAACGGCGTTTGTGTGCAGGCGAGCGGGTTGTGTAACCGACTCGTTGACTGCCAAATGATCCACTGCAGTAGCCTGAGATGAGGGGACTGACAGGGCATAATGTTTTGACGGTGGTCCGGCCGCGGCGAGACATAACCGTCTTTTCACTCCTGATGGTGCTAGGAGGGCTTCGTGTGCTCGGGCTTCAGCGCGATCTTCGGCCGGGGCCCCCGTGGGGGGTGCGGGCTGTTTCGGTTAGCCGAGCGCAATCTAGGGCGGCCGCCCTGTCGCTGTGAAGACTGGCTGTGCTGTCTGGGCTGAGCTGGGCGCTGTGTGGCGGCTCGTGCAGGCGGCTGATCACGTGAGCGACCTGCAGCGGAGCTAGCGCGACGAGGCAGGAATAGATTCATGGCCTGAGACGTTTTCTGAACCTCAGAAAAGCGGTCGACGATGCCGTTCACTGCTGGGCCGAACAACCCGGAAGGAGAGAGAGGGGCGTCGAGGAAGACGGATCGCTCAGAATCTCTCATGTCGGCCAGCGTCAGCCAGAGGTGCCTCTCAGACACGGTCAAGGAGGCCATACATCTCCCCAGGGCCTGGGCTGCGGATTTGGTAGCGCGAAGGGAGAGATCCTTGCGCTTCTCAGGTCCGTAACAGCAGATGGGTCCCGGCCCTTCTCATCCCACTCGCGGAGGAGATCTGCTTGGACGATCTGTAGCACAGCCATTGAGTGCAGGGCGGAGGCTGCTTGTCCAGCGGCGGCGTATGCACGACCGATCAGAGCAGACGTGGTCCTGCAGGCTTTTGATGGCAGGGCAGACTTTGAGCGCCATCTCGCGGACGGCGGTGCATTGCCACGGCTTCCTCAACCTTGGGGATGGAGCTGTATCCCTTCTCAGCGGCGCCATCCACCTGGGAGAGCGACGCAGAGACAGAGGAATGAAGCCTCGCGGAGAAAGGGGCGTTCCACGACTTAGCCAGTTCCGCGTGCAGCTCAGGGAGGAAGGGCGCGGGCCTGGAAGCGGGCGCTTGACGGCGGCGGCTTAGGAAGCAGCCATCAAGCCTGTTGGGTGCGGTCTCCTGAGGCGGTGACCACTCGAGCCCGAGGCGGTCGACGGCCTGCGAGAGGAGGCGCATTAGTTCAGCTTCCGCTCCAGCGCGTGTTCTCCCAGACTCCTGATTAGAAGAGGAGGCGGAGCGATGAGAGCTCGACCACTCCTCGCTATCCGAAGCTAGGATGGAACAGCTTTCTCCTGCGGCGAGTCCATCCGCGTCGTCCTCTGACTCGACGACAGGGCGGGCCGTGGCCGGCGGCTGTGCGTCGGAGAGAAGAGGCGGAGATGGCGTCGGCGAGGCTCGAGGGAGGGACTCCGGCGAGCGCGTCGCGGCGGCGGCAGGCTCCTGCGGCCTTTGGGAACGGCGCTTTTTCTTTCTGCGCGGTGCATCAAAGGGCGGAGAGAAAGCTTCGTTTTTGAAGGCTTCGAGTCGAGCCCGCAGGGTCGACATCGGAAGGTCCTCACAGTGCTCACATCCTCCCGAAGAGAGGGCAAGAGCAGCATATTCCTGTCCCAGGCAGAGAGCGCAGATCACATGGCGGTCTCCGACGCTGAGAGGGGCTCTGCACGAGCCGCAAGTAGAACGACGCTTGGCTCTTTTAGATGCTCTGTTTGCAATAAAAGGATACGACACCGGATAGCGTAGCTTGCTTCGGAAGGCTGAAGGTGGCGAAGGCGGCCGACTTCCTCAGGCACTGTCCTCGGCTTGCTTGTCGCTTGTTCGACGGCGGCGGTGGCTTTCTCAAGATCCACCGATGCGATGAGCTTCGCTGAAGAGATGAAAATCAGAGAATCAGCCTCCGAGCCCCACTTATATACGCTAAGCCACGCCTATTCTGGCGGGCTAGGACGCGGCGACGTGACGTCACACGGGCTCACTGGTAGGCTGTGCAGTTCCCGCAGGGCAGCCTATGAGCGCGCTAGAATGCCCGCTCAAGGTCTGCTAGCTGCTGCAACTGCGTTGACAATATATACAAAATTAAGGATAATTTTTGGCTTCAATATCTCGAGAAGATGAATCTTTCCTGTAGCTTAAGCTAACTTACGCAATACGAGAGAACCTCTCGTAAGAGAACGTAAATTAACCTTTAAATTCTTGACATACTTGCAGACAATATTAAACAGAATCACATAGAAACTAAGAAATAAAGCATACATTTGAGCCACGTAGCACTAAATAATATCTTAATTGGCTACAAACACAGTCACGTAACACAGATAAATGACAAAGAAAGAAAAAATATATATACCTCATTGGCCCGATAAACCCGAGAGGGTAAACTTAGAAGGGTATTCGTCTTCACACTTCACCAACAAACTTATATAACTTTTACAATCTTCCGTGGCTTTCAGAAAGAAGGCTCGCAAGCCGCAGCACATATCTCTCATCTAGATCTTAGCGAGTGCACCCATACAGCGTCCCTATAGCAACAAATAACAGTTGTTTCACTAAAGAAATAAACATGCAATTATCATTTATTGGCCATGAAACATTATTTTCAATCATATGATTTTTAACCTCATGTATATTTATATTTTAATTGTGAACCATATTTAAACAGAAATTTATGAATTGCCTTTGATTGCAGCTACACCAACAACCATGCCACGCTCAAAATTGCTTTCCCATTCTGACATTCAGTTTGGAGTTCAGGAGATTGTCTTGACCAGGACCACACCTCTAAATGCATTGAAGCAACTGCCATCTGATTGGTGGATTAGATAATTGCATTAATGAGAAATTGAATAGGTGTTCCTAATAATCCTTTAGGTGATTGTATACACAAGCGGAGATTGGCAAACAAGACACACCTGGGAACAATCAGGAACTAATCAACTAATCAACAGGAAAAACTACAAAGGACTACAAAACATGGCAAAGAAGGGAGGCCGGACTGAAAATCTTTTCTTGTAAACCAAGGGCACGTTCAAGTTCAAAACGGTGCCCAACGTTTTGCTACGGTTTCCGGGTTGAACGTCATGTTTCCTGGAAACGGCGTGCACCGGTGTGCAACGGAGTTTGAGATACGTTTTCTCTTGTTTGGTGGGTGTGTCAGAACTGCAGTCCAATCAGGAGCAACATGTATATAAAGCACGCGGTATTAAAGTGAACTCGCACAATGGGTTCAAGGAAAGTAATTTACAAATGTGTTCGATGCAGCTCGGTATACGCAACAACTGAGGATATTAGAAGACACGTTTGTCATAAGTTTTATTGTAAAAATATAGGATATCAACATAATGATGTAGTTGTTTATATTTTTAGCTTCATTGCAAGTGTATGACATTTGGTATAGAAATAAACTATGGTAATTAAGTGCTTTTCCTAAAAATGAGAAAGAAAATACAGGGTATTAAAACAGTATGAACTACAAATAAAGTCAGTATGTGAGTCTAAATAGATGTGTTTTAGTCCGAATTAGGTAAGATTTGTGCTTCCATTTCAGTTTCCTCAAATCCCTTCACTCGATTGGGATGCTCTTGTGTTCTGGGCGGCAAGTGCAGTAACTGTAACATCGGGCATATTTTGTAGTATTAAACACATATTTATACCGACTTCATCAGGCTCCGAAAATTCTTCACAAAGAACACAAAGAATGGCCTTCTCAGCTGCTATAGTTGCAACTCTTGCGTCATCAGAACAGTGTGTTCAACGCATCACCGTTTCTTTTTAAAAAACGTTGTGCAACGTTTTGTCGGGGCTGAACGCAGCCCAGGTCAACACGAGCGTGCAACTACTGTGCCATGAGTATATTAAAGATTCCTTTTGTGGTTTTTTTGTGGTTTTTGTTTTTTGCTTGTATGTTTAATAATTTCAAAAATTATTTGGCGCTTTGTATTTTGGGGTTTTACACTATATACATGTGGCGTGCGACACGAGGGCAGTGAGGGGGGGTTTATTAAAGAATTATAATAATAGGATTGTATCATTCACACTCCGACCACATCACTCTGGGAATTTCACCCAAAGAATTAGAGTTTTCCCCAACAAAAGGCACACGCAGGTTCGTATCACCTAATAGAGTCAGAGACATGGGTCGTCGTACAAAAATAAGTTTTATTAACAATTCTTTAAAAAAAAAAGCAGTATAAAAAGGATATAAGGCACTTAGTCCAAATTCAATGAACCCCTAAGGACCAGGTCCAGACAGGGACGAGAGACACAGAGGCAGAGAATCGTAGCATGCCACCCGCAGGTGCAGGACTACTGCACTTCACTGTGCACACGCACACGCACACACAGATGTTAATACTTAGCACTGCACACGGTGAGAAAGGTCCCGTCACCCAAATAAGAATCCTCTGCCCCGGTGCTCAGGCCCTGCGTCGAAACAGGGTCGAAACAGGGTCAAAACAGGACCAAAACAGGACAGCACTGCGGCCGTAATTGAACGCGGAGCCCCCGACTGGAATGTAGTTACAGTCCATTACGGACCTATAACAGGGCCCGATCGTCGAGGAAAATGAAACGTAGCTTTCTCTGGAGGGGAACTCAGGTTCTCACCACTGAGAAAGGGTATGAATTAGGACACATCCTTAAACACAAACTAACACTTCAAAAACACGCATTTCAACAGAGCCGATTAGCGAGAGATCTCCCTAACTCCTCCAGCGTCCACATCTAGTAAACGCAAACAATAACAATCGTTGTGAGCTTGTGCCACAGAAGACAGCAGCACGCTCTCCAGAGCAAAACGGTGTTTCTAAAAGGTACATTAAAAGAACACACTTCACACTCCAGGAGCTAAAAAAACAACTAATAACAGTGCATACTCTTACCGGTTCGGGTGCTCACATCCGGTTCCCAGGAGGCAATAACGGGTGCGCATTAGCGACGCAACAATTCAACCGTGACGCCTGACTAGCGGTAACTGTGTGACTGTTTTAAAGCCCAGGAGCACATATGATAGGCTAGACTGGCCATCGATCGCAATGATGAAGAAAGACAGAAACGCCCTTCCTGCCACATACAGTACCTGTTAAAAGTTTTTTGCTGCTTAAATGTCACTTTTTGTGTTTTTCTGTTCATGCCTGAGTTTTGAATGAGTTTTCATTGTGTTCAGTTCATGTTTGCCTGTGTGCATGTTAATCTACATTGTTAAAAGCATAAATGAGGATGACTTCACTTGACTTAATTTGACCCAGTTTTCCAGTGTGTCTTATTGATTTATCCTCTTCACCTGTTGTCTTGTTAATTCGTCTTAGTCCTTTGATTAGACCTTGAGTATTTTATCCCTATGTTTAGTTCAGTCCAGTTGTCTGTTATTGTTGCGTTTGGATGGTTGTTCTGTTTCGTGTTCTTGTTATCCTGAGTTCGTTGTAATTTGTTGCAATTGCAATTGGTGACACTATAACAGACCTTCAAAAATGGATCTAGCAGCAGTAAAAATTCTACTCCTCTCGCTCTCGCAGGGGAACCAGTGAGAGAGACACACACAGAAATTGGATTTGCAACATCTTGCAACATCTTGTCCATAACGATGACGCCAGCCTGTGTGTGTTTTTCAGGGCAGGCCTCAATGCAGAGACCAGAGCACACCTGCCTGGAGATGGCCCTTGAGGGACATTTAGGGTATGTGGACTGGGTACTCCTCTGCAATGGTTCCCCATTTACCATCGGCGAGGAGAAAACCAGCGTACCAGCCACCGGTCCAATGAGAAAAATTCCCGAAACCGTTCCAGTGAGAGAAGTTCCTCTAGTCAGTCCTTTCCAGTGAGAGAAGTTCCTCTAGTCAGTCCATTCCAGTGAGAGAAGTTCCTGAGTCAGTCCGTTCCAGTAAGAGAAGTTCCCGAGTCAGTCCGTTCCAGTGAGAGAAGTTCCCGAGTCCGTTCCTGTGAGAGTAGTTCCCGAGTTCGTTCCAGTGAGAGAAGTTCCCGAGTCCGAGTCATTGTGTTCAGTTCATGTTTGCCTGTGTGTCTGTTAATTTAACCTTGTTTCCCAGTGTGTCTTATTGATTTATCCCCTTCACATGTTGTGTTAATTACTAATTAGTTTCTTTGATTAGTCCCTGTGTATTTAAAGGGACACGAAGTAAGAATTACTCCCATCTAGCTGTGAAATTGTATTTTGCATTCAAACGAATTGTGCTCTCCAGCGCCTGGCGTTTTCAAATGCGTGTTGCATCTACGGTAGCCGTTATGTACCAAAAAGCTATGACAGGATGTCTTCTAATAGCACTTCGTCGAGTTTTCCTTCGGGTGAAGAGGTTTGTTATTTCAAACAAACTTCAAATTGACACAACGAACAAACGAATGTTACAGTATGAAGTAATGAGTGTCAAAAACATGAACTATTGTAATTAGTAGTTATGCCTTCTTTATTCGTTATATTTTCTGAAGTAGCCTACGTGCATTGTTAGATATCATCATCAACTTTTAACTATACATGTTCATCTGTCTATAAAATAAAGTACACAACCAAACAATGAAAAAAGCTTGTAATTAAGACTGTAACATTGACTTGCCTGTCGAGAAGAAAGCAGGACTTCAGCGTCTCTTTTGAAATCTTTCTCCTGCATTAGCTCCATCCACCTGGAAAAAGCTATCCCGACATTAACTTGTGTTTTTTGTAATCTCCGGTCACGTTTCCTTTTACGATCTATTTTGGACTTTTCTGGCGATGAGGATTTTCAATGCAGCCTTTTAAACTTGCCGGGGCAGTGACAAGCGCCTCTCACCGCTCTGCTCCTCCGCTTCTGCTGCGTTCAGTCACGTCACGCCGGCTCTGAATGAAAACGTGTTGTGGAAACGCGTTGGCCTAGTACTTTTTGTCCCTCTCTGCTATTATAGTTTTTCAAGATGGCGGAACTACATGGAAGCCTCCGTGGACTTACCCGTCCCATGTATATAAATATAATAAATTCTTTGTTTACGAGGATAAATCAGATAATTGGCAGAGGTATTTGTGCACCATTGAGGACATATTTATGAATAAAAATATTGATTTTAGATAATAAATTACCTAAAAAGTTACTTATAGTCCCTTTAAGTCAAGTCAAGTCACCTTCATTTATATAGCGCTTTTAACAAAATGGACTGTTTCAAAGCAGCTTTACAGTGATAATAGGAAATTGAAGTAACAGAGATTGTTTTGGCTTTACAGCAGCTCTAGAATAAAGTTATTGTCCAGCTAAAGTTGCAAAGTTGTCCGTTGCAAAGATCATTAGTTATTAACTTACACCTACATCGTTTACTTGACTCCGTTCTAACCGAAAAACCTAACGCGTTCCGTTCCGCTCATTCGCACAACAACAGTGCCTGGTGGCTCGAGAATGCAAACCTTGAAATTTAAGCCCTGTGTTTAGTTTAGTTCAGTTTTTGTTATTGTTGCGTTTGGACGACTTTTTTGCTGCAATTAGATCCTGATATTAACATGCTTTATGGAAATGGTGAGAATTTTTCAGAATTCTTTGAATAGAAAGTTAAATGAACAGCATTTATTAAATATAAATCTTTTGTAACATTATAAATGTCTTCACTGTAACTTTTGATCAATTTAATTCATTCTTAATGAATAAATATATGTTATGTTAAATATTATGTTCTCTTTTTTCTTTTTTTTACCACATCTTACCAAAAATGGTTGAATGGGACCATTGCTTTCACAAAAATAGTAAGCAGCAAAAATTGTTTTCAACATTGCTAATAATAATAATAAGAAATATTTCTTGAGCAGCAAATCATCATTAGGGCCCGAGCACCGATGGTGTGAGGACCCTCTTGGAATTGCTCTGTTTATTATTAGGGCCCAAGCCTTGAAAAGGCGAAGGCCCTATTGTTTTCCTAAGGATTATTATTATTATTATTAGGGCCCAAGCCTTGAAAAGGCGAAGGCCCTATTGTTTTCCTAAGGATTATTATTAGGGCCCAAGCCTTGAAAAGGCGAAGGCCCTATTGTTTTCCTTAGGATTATTATTATTATTATTAGGGCCCAAGCCTTGAAAAGGCGAAGGCCCTATTGTTTTCCTTAGGATTATTATTATTCTTCTTCCGACTTATTATTATTATTAGGGCCCAAGCCTTGAAAAGGCGAAGGCCCTATTGTTTTCCTTAGGATTATTATTATTCTTCTTCCGACTTATTATTAGGGCCCAAGCCTTGAAAAGGCGAAGGCCCTATTGTTTTCCTTAGGATTATTATTAGGGCCCAAGCCTTGAAAAGGCGAAGGCCCTATTGTTTTCCTTAGGATTATTATTAGGGCCCAAGCCTTGAAAAGGCGAAGGCCCTATTGTTTTCCTTAGGATTATTATTAGGGCCCAAGCCTTGAAAAGGCGAAGGCCCTATTGTTTTCCTTAGGATTATTAGGGCCCAAGCCTTGAAAAGGCGAAGGCCCTATTGTTTTCCTTAGGATTATTATTTATTAGGGCCCAAGCCTTGAAAAGGCGAAGGCCCTATTGTTTTCCTAAGGATTATTATTTATTATTATTATTATTATTATTATTATTATTTTACTACCTTTTGGGCACTTTTGGGGGCCTTAACGTGCTCGAAAACTCTTGAAACTTTGCACACATCTCAGAACCCGCGGCCATCAGGGCCGGGCTGAAGCTGGTACCCGGGCGTGGCAGGGGGGCTCGACAGCGCCCCCTGGAACGGGGTTTGAACACTTGGTCCATAAATCAAACACGCTTGCATGTAATAATATGAAACTCAGTACACATATAGATCTCATCGGTTCATATATACTTCATGCTCTTACTTTTTACCCCAGCCCAACAGGAAGTCGGCTATTAAGGGTTGTTTGGAAAACACATGCAATGGAATGTGAAATACTCCTCCTAGAGAATTCAAACACACGGCACGAAACTCGGTCAGCATGAAGTCAAGACACTGAGGATGAAAAATTGCCAGGGGATTTTTGATATCTCGAACGGTTTGGCCGTGGCGAGTAAACGAAATTATGGCGAGAAACGTGAAACAGGAAGTGTGTTATAACTACTGCATACATTAACTAATCTCGATGAAACTTCAGCAGTGTGTTCGTTGTAAGAGCCCGATCACATGGATGTGACTATTGTGAGTCAAAGTTATAGCGCCACCAACTGGAAGCAGGAAGTGTGTCACTTTCAAAATGCTTTTAAATCACCCTCTTATTTTTACCCGATTTGCTTCAAACTTCATGTGCATAATGTAGACACACGCCAGATGTAGACCTGTGAAAGGATTATTGATATCTTAGATACTGTTGCCATGGCAATGCATCAAACATTAATATTCCTTTTTTTAAGCTTTTTCATGCTTTTTTATGCTTTCGGGCACTTTTGGGGTTCTTAACGTGCTCAAAAACTCTTGAAACTTTGCACACGGGACAAAACCCGCGGCCATCAGGGCCAGGCTGAAGCTGGTACCCGGGCGTGGCAGGGGGGCTCGACAGCGCCCCCTTGAACGGGTCAGACAATTTGGTCCATATATCCAACACGCTTTACCCTATTTGCTTCAAACTTGATGTGTATAATGTAGACACAAGCCAGATGTAGACCTGTGAAAGGATTGTTGATATCTTAGATGCTGTTGCCGTGACAACGCATCAAACTTTAATATTCTTTTTGGATACTTTTGAGATTCTTAGCGCACTTTTGGGGCCCTTAACATGCTCAAAAACTCTTGAAACTTTGCACACGGGTCAGAAACCGCGGCCATCAGGGCCGGGCTGAAGCTGGTACCCGGGCGTGGCAGGGGGGCTCGACAGCGCCCCCTGGAATGGGGTCCGAAAACTTGGTCCATAAATCAAACAGGCTTTACCCGATTTGCTTCAAACTTGATGTGTATAATGTAGACACACGCCAGATTTAGACCTGTGAAAGGATTGTTGATATCTTAGATGCTGTTGCCGTGACAACGCATCAAACTTTAATATTCTTTTTGGATACTTTTGAGACTCTCAGCGCACTTTGGGGGCCCTTAACGTGCTCAAAAACTCTTGAAACTTTGCACACGGGTCAGAACCCGTGGCCATCAGGGCCGGGCTGAAGCTGGTACCCGGGCGTGGCAGGGGGGCTCGACAGTGCCCCCTGGAACGGGGTCCGAAAACTTGGTCCATAAATCAAACACGCTTGAATGTAATAATATGAAACTCGGTACACATATAGATCTCATCGATTCATATATCCTTTGTACTTTTACTTTTTACCCCAGCCCAACAGGAAGTCGGCTATTATGGTTTGTTTGGAAGCGTATGCCCCTGGAATTCGATATACTCCTCCTAGAGAATTCAACCAATCGCAACGAAACTCGGTCAGCATGATGTCAAGACATTGAGGATGAAAAATTGCCAGGGGATTTCTGATATCTCGAACGGTTTGGCCGTGACGAGGAAACGAATTTATGGCGAATAATGGAAACAGGAAGTGTGTTATAACTTCTGCATACATTAACTGATCTTGATGAAACTTCAACAGTGTGTTCGCTGTGAGAGGCCGATCACATGGATGTGACTATTGTGAGTCAAAGTTATAGCGCCACCAACTGGCAGCATGAAGTGTGTCACTTTCAAAATACTTTGAAATCACCCTCTTATTTTTACCCGATTTGCTTCAAACTTGATGTGTATAATGTAAATACACGGCAGATGTAGACCTGTGAAAGGATTATTGATATCTTAGATACTGTTGCCATGGCAACGCATCAAACTTTAATATTCTTTTTGGATGCTTTTGAGACTCTTAGCATGCCTGAAATTGCTTAAAATTGCATGAAACTTGACAGACAGATCACATTTATTAGCCAGTAGACATGTGCAAAGTTTCAGAAACGGGCGTGGTGCAGGGGCTCAGTAGCGCCACCTTTTGTGGCAAAAGTGTGTGTGGGGGGGGGGGTTAGTTTCATCTACAGTTACAAAACTTTTTCAACTTGATGAAAATACATTAAAGATGCTAAATTGTGAACGGATATTGAATATCTCAAACGGTTTTGCTATGGCGAGGGATTATGTCAAAAAAAGAATCAGGAAATGTCTCATATCTTTCTAAAATGTAATTATACACCATTTATTTTTCTATAAAATTATACTAATATTAGAAGTAAACCCATTGTATTCCTTTTTTTCAATTTAAGATTTATGTTTAAGTTTAAAAACAGCCAGAATGGTTGTTTAGCCAAAAAAATAAAAAAAAATAAAAATCATTCATAGTGCTTTACTGCCCTCTTGTGTTCAAAATCAGGTAGGCCAATTGATGCTACTATGGGAATATTTTCCCACCGTGACTCCGCTGGGGGCTTTAAAATCGCTAACTTGAAAGCGAAAGTAACGGACGTCTCCACAAGACGTGCAGCTGTGAGCATTTTTGTTTCATTTTAAAAGAAGCCCCATTTCGGGGGCGGATTTCTTGAATGTATTTTACAAAATCACAATGTTGTGTTTGATTGCGAGTATCCAAAAATAAGTAAACACTTTGCAGTTTGAATGATCTTCTTGAATAAAATGACGGAGTAGCCAATGTTTCCACTGTTCGATCGCGGACGTCCACACGGACATTGATAATGGTGGCGCGTGCAGAGCGCGTGCTTGAATTGTGAGTTCAATAGTCTATTATTTTTCACGGAAAACACAACAACAAAAGAGTATAATGATAGATTCGCTTAAATAGGCGCTTTTACATAAAATGCCTATTCCGTCATCATCTTTTCAGTCAGCTCTTCACTCTCGTGATTAATGAAATTTGACTCCTGTTGCTGATATTTGCTGCAACTTTCGTTCAGCTCACAATTTAGTAAGCAAACACGCTTCAAATGTGTTTATTTTATTTTTGTGTATATATGTGTATATATATATATATATATATATATATATATATATATATATATATATATATATATAGCTTATGTTTCAAATATGAGTTAATTAACAATCGTTGGAAAGAATGATACTTTTAAACATATCACTAAACCGTCATTAGGTGTCGCCAGGCGACCGTCTTAATGAGCGAGTCATTGATTCATTCGTTCAAACGATTCGTTCGAACGGCTGAGTCATTCATGAATGAGACAGATTATGGATTGGTCGTTGAATCTTTGAGTCAACCGATTTGTTCAAAATGCTGAATCATTCAGTAATGAGAACGCGTTGCTGTGAGATGCTCGATGGTTCTGCTGTGATCTTTGTTGAACTATTTTCGCTGCTGAAACAGAAAAAAAGTCAATATTGCATCTAAAATGTAAGTGATTTGACGTGTGTGTGTGTGTGTGTGTGTGTGTGTGATTGTGTCTGTTACAGTGATTGTTTAACCCTTGTTAAAGTTTAGGCTTTGTATTTTTGGATATATATCTTTTTATATATAAAAAAATTGCATACAACCCATATATTTTAAATGTATTGTTTGCTTTAAATTACATTGAGATTTGTATGTTTGGTAATTGAACCTGAATGAATTTTAAATGAATGTGCGATATTTCAGATCATATTTTTGTTTTCCTTAAAATTTTAACTAACACTAACTTTACTCTCATCTGAATGATAGATTATTTATTTATGTCTAAAATAAAAGCACATTTGATTTTTCTTTTTTAATCAATGTAGAATGTGTAACTGAAAAAATAAACAGATTAGGGCTCTGTTCGAGAACAAGAAATGAAAACCAATGCAATATGATGAATGTCCAAAAGATTTTTTTGCTTTTAAACTATGTGTGTGTGTGTGTGTGTGTGTGTAAGAGATTTTGGTTGGGTGACAGTTGTAGTTTACAGTTTGACAAAAGCACAATGTTGTGTTTTATTGCGATTGTACACAAATATAAGTAAACACTTTGTAGTTTGAATAATGTCCTGTATGAACAAAAGGACGGAGTATGTTTTTATGTCTACATTGTTCAATCACGCCTCACACACACACACACACACAAAAACTATTTTTCTAATCAGATCAGGCAAATATTCTGTCTTGGCACACTTCATATAACTTTCAAACTTGTGTACTTATTTCATGTGTCCATTAAGTCCATGAGACCGTAGGGTGTCTCATTTTTCATTTTAGGTTTCAGAAGGTTGCTCACGCATACTTTGTGGTTGATATGTGCCCTCAATGCACACTTTTGCAGAGCCCACACTGATGCAAGCTCTACAGCACACATCTTCTCAAAGGTCAAAGCGGGGTTACGTTATTGCCCGTCACGCACAGTAACCCTAAAGGCACCGGGGTGGCGGTGCCACCGGCTTGTTATATATATATATATATATATATATATATATATATATATATATATATAAATATAGCTGCGAGCAGCGATGAAGGGCCAAAGCCGGCGGCACCGCCACTCCGGTGCCTTTAGGTAATTAAAGGCACCGGGGTTGCGGTGCCACCGGCTTGGGCCCGTAATCGCTGCTCGCAGCTATATTTATTATTATTATTATTATTATTTTACTACCTTTTGGGCACTTTTGGGGGCCTTAACGTGCTCGAAAACTCTTGAAACTTTGCACACATCTCAGAACCCGCGGCCATCAGGGCCGGGCTGAAGCTGGTACCCGGGCGTGGCAGGGGGGCTCGACAGCGCCCCCTGGAACGGGGTTTGAACACTTGGTCCATAAATCAAACACGCTTGCATGTAATAATATGAAACTCAGTACACATATAGATCTCATCGGTTCATATATACTTCATGCTCTTACTTTTTACCCCAGCCCAACAGGAAGTCGGCTATTAAGGGTTGTTTGGAAAACACATGCAATGGAATGTGAAATACTCCTCCTAGAGAATTCAAACACACGCCACGAAACTCGGTCAGCATGAAGTCAAGACACTGAGGATGAAAAATTGCCAGGGGATTTTTGATATCTCGAACGGTTTGGCCGTGGCGAGTAAACGAAATTATGGCGAGAAACGTGAAACAGGAAGTGTGTTATAACTACTGCATACATTAACTAATCTTGATGAAACTTCAGCAGTGTGTTCGTTGTAAGAGCCCGATCACATGGATGTGACTATTGTGAGTCAAAGTTATAGCGCCACCAACTGGAAGCAGGAAGTGTGTCACTTTCAAAATGCTTTTAAATCACCCTCTTATTTTTACCCGATTTGCTTCAAACTTCATGTGCATAATGTAGACACACGCCAGATGTAGACCTGTGAAAGGATTATTGATATCTTAGATACTGTTGCCATGGCAATGCATCAAACATTAATATTCCTTTTTTTAAGCTTTTTCATGCTTTTTTATGCTTTCGGGCACTTTTGGGGTTCTTAACGTGCTCGAAAACTCTTGAAACTTTGCACACGGGACAAAACCCGCGGCCATCAGGGCCAGGCTGAAGCTGGTACCCGGGCGTGGCAGGGGGGCTCGACAGCGCCCCCTTGAACGGGTCAGACAATTTGGTCCATATATCCAACACGCTTTACCCTATTTGCTTCAAACTTGATGTGTATAATGTAGACACAAGCCAGATGTAGACCTGTGAAAGGATTGTTGATATCTTAGATGCTGTTGCCGTGACAACGCATCAAACTTTAATATTCTTTTTGGATACTTTTGAGATTCTTAGCGCACTTTTGGGGCCCTTAACGTGCTCAAAAACTCTTGAAACTTTGCACACGGGTCAGAAACCGCGGCCATCAGGGCCGGGCTGAAGCTGGTACCCGGGCGTGGCAGGGGGGCTCGACAGCGCCCCCTGGAATGGGGTCCGAAAACTTGGTCCATAAATCAAACAGGCTTTACCCGATTTGCTTCAAACTTGATGTGTATAATGTAGACACACGCCAGATTTAGACCTGTGAAAGGATTGTTGATATCTTAGATGCTGTTGCCGTGACAACGCATCAAACTTTAATATTCTTTTTGGATACTTTTGAGACTCTCAGCGCACTTTGGGGGCCCTTAACGTGCTCAAAAACTCTTGAAACTTTGCACACGGGTCAGAACCCGTGGCCATCAGGGCCGGGCTGAAGCTGGTACCCGGGCGTGGCAGGGGGGCTCGACAGTGCCCCCTGGAACGGGGTCCGAAAACTTGGTCCATAAATCAAACACGCTTGAATGTAATAATATGAAACTCGGTACACATATAGATCTCATCGATTCATATATCCTTTGTACTTTTACTTTTTACCCCAGCCCAACAGGAAGTCGGCTATTATGGTTTGTTTGGAAGCGTATGCCCCTGGAATTCGATATACTCCTCCTAGAGAATTCAACCAATCGCCACGAAACTCGGTCAGCATGAAGTCAAGACATTGAGCATGAAAAATTGCCAGGGGATTTTTGATATCTCGAACGGTTTGGCCGTGGCGAGGAAACGAATTTATGGCGAGAAACGTGAAACAGGAAGTGTGTTATAACTTCAGCATACAGTAACTGATCTTGATGAAACTTTAGCAGTGTGTTCGCTGTAAGAGGCCGATCACATGGATGTGACTATTGTGAGTCAAAGTTATAGCGCCACCAACTGGCAGCAGGAAGTGTGTAACTTTCAAAATGCTTTTAAATCACCCTCTTATTTTTACCCGATTTGCTTCAAACTTTATGTGTATAATGTAGACACACGCCAGATGTAGACCTGTGAAAGGATTATTGATATCTTAGATACTGTTGCCGTGACAACGCATCAAACTTTAATATTCTTTTTGGATGCTTTTGAGACTCTTAGCATGCCTGAAATTGCTTAAAATTGCATGAAACTTGACAGACAGATCACATTTATTAGCCAGTAGACATGTGCAAAGTTTCAGAAACGGGCGTGGTGCAGGGGCTCAGTAGCGCCACCTTTTGTGACAAAAGTGTGTGTGTGGGGGGGGTTAGTTTCATCTACAGTTACAAAACTTTTTCAACTTGATGAAAATACTTTAAAGATGCTAAATTGTGAACGGATATTGAATATCTCAAACGGTTTTGCTATGGCGAGGGATTATGTCAAAAAAAGAATCAGGAAATGTCTCATATCTTTCTAAAATGTAATTATACACCATTTATTTTTCTATAAAATTATACTAATATTAGAACTAAACCCATTGTCTTCCTTTTTTTCAATTTAAGATTTATGTTTAAGTTTAAAAACAGCCAGAATGGTTGTTTAGCCAAAAAAATAAAAAAAATTAAAATCATTCATAGTGCTTTACTGCCCTCTTGTGTTCAAAATCAGGTAGGCCAATTGATGCTACTATGGGAATATTTTCCCACCGTGACTCCGCTGGGGGCTTTAAAATCGCTAACTTGAAAGCGAAAGTAACGGACGTCTCCACAAGACGTGCAGCTGTGAGCATTTTCGTTTCATTTTAAAAGAAGCCCCATTTCGGGGGCGGATTTCTTGAATGTATTTTACAAAATCACAATGTTGTGTTTGATTGCGAGTATCCAAAAATTAGTAAACACTTTGCAGTTTGAATGATCTTCTTGAATAAAATGACGGAGTAGCCAATGTTTCCACTGTTCGATCGCGGACGTCCACACGGACATTGATAATGGTGGCGCGTGCAGAGCGCGTGCTTGAATTGTGAGTTCAATAGTCTATTATTTTTCACGGAAAACACAACAACAAAAGAGTATAATGATAGATTCGCTTAAATAGGCGCTTTTACATAAAATAGCCTATTCCGTCATCATCTTTTCAGTCAGCTCTTCACTCTCGTGATTAATGAAATTTGACTCCTGTTGCTGATATTTGCTGCAACTTTCGTTCAGCTCACAATTTAGTAAGCAAACACGCTTCAAATGTGTTTATTTTATTTTTGTGTATATATATATGTGTGTATATATATATATATATTATATATATATATATATATATATAGCTTATGTTTCAAATATGAGTTAATTAACAATCGTTGGAAAGAATGATACTTTTAAACATATCACTAAACCGTCATTAGGTGTCGCCAGGCGACCGTCTTAATGAGCGAGTCATTGATTCATTCGTTCAAACGATTCGTTCGAACGGCTGAGTCATTCATGAATGAGACAGATTATGGATTGGTCGTTGAATCTTTGAGTCAACCGATTTGTTCAAAATGCTGAATCATTCAGTAATGAGAACGCGTTGCTGTGAGATGCTCGATGGTTCTGCTGTGATCTTTGTCGAACTATTTTCGCTGCTGAAACAGAAAAAAAGTCAATATTGCATCTAAAATGTAAGTGATTTGACGTGTGTGTGTGTGTGTGTGTGTGTGTGTGATTGTGTCTGTTACAGTGATTGTTTAACCCTTGTTAAAGTTTAGGCTTTGTATTTTTGGATATATATCTTTTTATATATAAAAAAATTGCATACAACCCATATATTTTAAATGTATTGTTTGCTTTAAATTACATTGAGATTTGTATGTTTGGTAATTGAACCTGAATGAATTTTAAATGAATGTGCGATATTTCAGATCATATTTTTGTTTTCCTTAAAATTTGAACTAACACTAACTTTACTCTCATCTGAATGATAGATTATTTATTTATGTCTAAAATAAAAGCACATTTGATTTTTCTTTTTTAATCAATGTAGAATGTGTAACTGAAAAAATAAACAGATTAGGGCTCTGTTCGAGAACAAGAAATGAAAACCAATGCAATATGATGAATGTCCAAAAGATTTTTTTGCTTTTAAACTATGTGTGTCTGTGTGTGTGTGTGTGTGTGTGTGTGTGTGTGTGTGTGTGTGTGTGTGTGTGTGTGTGTGTGTGTGTGTGTGTGTGTGTGTGTAAGAGATTTTGGTTGGGTGACAGTTGTAGTTTACAGTTTGACAAAAGCACAATGTTGTGTTTTATTGCGATTGTACACAAATATAAGTAAACACTTTGTAGTTTGAATAATGTCCTGTATGAACAAAAGGACGGAGTATGTTTTTATGTCTACATTGTTCAATCACGCCTCACACACACACACACACACACAAAAACTATTTTTCTAATCAGATCAGGCAAATATTCTGTCTTGGCACACTTCATATAACTTTCAAACTTGTGTACTTATTTCATGTTTCCATTAAGTCCATGAGACCGTAGGGTGTCTCATTTTTCATTTTAGGTTTCAGAAGGTTGCTCACGCATACTTTGTGGTTGATATGTGCCCTCAATGCACACTTTTGCAGAGCCCACACTGATGCAAGCTCTACAGCACACATCTTCTCAAAGGTCAAAGCGGGGTTACGTTATTGCCCGTCACGCACAGTAACCCTAAAGGCACCGGGGTGGCGGTGCCACCGGCTTGTTTTTATATATATATATATATATATATATATATATATATATATATATATATATATATATATATATATATATATATAAACAAGCCGGTGGCACCGCCACCCCGGTGTGCAAAAGTGTGCATATAAATATAGCTGCGAGCAGCGATGAAGGGCCAAAGCCGGCGGCACCGCCACTCCGGTGCCTTTAGGTAATTAAAGGCACCGGGGTTGCGGTGCCACCGGCTTGGGCCCGTAATCGCTGCTCGCAGCTATATTTATTTATTATTATTATTATTATTATTTTACTACCTTTTGGGCACTTTTGGGGGCCTTAACGTGCTCGAAAACTCTTGAAACTTTGCACACATCTCAGAACCCGCGGCCATCAGGGCCGGGCTGAAGCTGGTACCCGGGCGTGGCAGGGGGGCTCGACAGCGCCCCCTGGAACGGGGTTTGAACACTTGGTCCATAAATCAAACACGCTTGCATGTAATAATATGAAACTCAGTACACATATAGATCTCATCGGTTCATATATACTTCATGCTCTTACTTTTTACCCCAGCCCAACAGGAAGTCGGCTATTAAGGGTTGTTTGGAAAACACCAGCAATGGAATGTGAAATACTCCTCCTAGAGAATTCAAACACACGGCACGAAACTCGGTCAGCATGAAGTCAAGACACTGAGGATGAAAAATTGCCAGGGGATTTTTGATATCTCGAACGGTTTGGCCGTGGCGAGTAAACGAAATTATGGCGAGAAACGTGAAACAGGAAGTGTGTTATAACTACTGCATACATTAACTAATCTTGATGAAACTTCAGCAGTGTGTTCGTTGTAAGAGCCCGATCACATGGATGTGACTATTGTGAGTCAAAGTTATAGCGCCACCAACTGGAAGCAGGAAGTGTGTCACTTTCAAAATGCTTTTAAATCACCCTCTTATTTTTACCCGATTTGCTTCAAACTTCATGTGCATAATGTAGACACACGCCAGATGTAGACCTGTGAAAGGATTATTGATATCTTAGATACTGTTGCCATGGCAATGCATCAAACATTAATATTCCTTTTTTTAAGCTTTTTCATGCTTTTTTATGCTTTCGGGCACTTTTGGGGTTCTTAACGTGCTCGAAAACTCTTGAAACTTTGCACACGGGACAAAACCCGCGGCCATCAGGGCCAGGCTGAAGCTGGTACCCGGGCGTGGCAGGGGGGCTCGACAGCGCCCCCTTGAACGGGTCAGACAATTTGGTCCATATATCCAACACGCTTTACCCTATTTGCTTCAAACTTGATGTGTATAATGTAGACACAAGCCAGATGTAGACCTGTGAAAGGATTGTTGATATCTTAGATGCTGTTGCCGTGACAACGCATCAAACTTTAATATTCTTTTTGGATACTTTTGAGATTCTTAGCGCACTTTTGGGGCCCTTAACGTGCTCAAAAACTCTTGAAACTTTGCACACGGGTCAGAAACCGCGGCCATCAGGGCCGGGCTGAAGCTGGTACCCGGGCGTGGCAGGGGGGCTCGACAGCGCCCCCTGGAATGGGGTCCGAAAACTTGGTCCATAAATCAAACAGGCTTTACCCAATTTGCTTCAAACTTGATGTGTATAATGTAGACACACGCCAGATTTAGACCTGTGAAAGGATTGTTGATATCTTAGATGCTGTTGCCGTGACAACGCATCAAACTTTAATATTCTTTTTGGATACTTTTGAGACTCTCAGCGCACTTTGGGGGCCCTTAACGTGCTCAAAAACTCTTGAAACTTTGCACACGGGTCAGAACCCGTGGCCATCAGGGCCGGGCTGAAGCTGGTACCCGGGCGTGGCAGGGGGGCTCGACAGTGCCCCCTGGAACGGGGTCCGAAAACTTGGTCCATAAATCAAACACGCTTGAATGTAATAATATGAAACTCGGTACACATATAGATCTCATCGATTCATATATCCTTTGTACTTTTACTTTTTACCCCAGCCCAACAGGAAGTCGGCTATTATGGTTTGTTTGGAAGCGTATGCCCCTGGAATTCGATATACTCCTCCTAGAGAATTCAACCAATCGCCACGAAACTCGGTCAGCATGAAGTCAAGACATTGAGGATGAAAAGTTGCCAGGGGATTTTTGATATCTCGAACGGTTTGGCTGTGGCGAGGAAACGAATTTATGGCGAATAAAGGAAACAGGAAGTGTGTTATAACTTCTGCATACATTAACTGATCTTGATGAAACTTCAGCAGTGTGTTCGCTGTAAGAGTCCGATCACATGGATGTGACTATTGTGAGTCAAAGTTATAGCGCCACCAACTGGCAGCAGGAAGTGTGTCACTTCCTAAAGGCTTTGAAATCACCCTCTTATTTTTACCCAATTTGCTTCAAACTTTATGTGTATAATGTAGACACACGGCAGATGTAGACCTGAGAAAGGATTATTGATATCTTAGATACTGTTGCCGTGGCAACGCATCAAACTTTATTATTCTTTGTTGATGCTTTTGAGACTCTTAACATACTTGAAATTGCATGAAACCCGACAGACACATCACATTTATTAGACAGTAGACATGTGCAGAGTTTCAGAAACGGGCATGGTGAGAGCAATTAGAGAATAATGTTTAAGTTTAAAAACAGCCAGAATGGTTGTTTAGTCAAAAAAAATTTTTTTCCAAATCATACATAGTGTTATACTGCCCTCTTGTGTTCAAAATCAGGTAAAAAGCGAAAGTAAAATAAGGACGTCTGCACAATTCATTAATAATGGTGCAGAGTAGAGTGAGCTTTTTCAATTAATTCCTATGGAAGTAGGAATGAACTAAACAACGTTCGCTCTGTTCTGCTCGTCCCTCACCGTGGGCGCGCAGAGTTATGAATGCCCGTGCAGCCGTGAGCATTTTAGTTTCATTTTAAAATTAGCGCCATTTCGGGGGACGTATTACTTTAATTTATTTAACAAAAACACAATGTTGTGTTTAATTGCGAGTGTACACAAATATAAGTAAACACTTTGACGTTTGAATGATGTCCTGTATGAAGAAAATGACGGAGTATGTTTCACTGTTCAATCGCGCTGAGCCACCCAGACCCCCACACACACACTGACACACACACACACACACACACACACACACACACACAAACACACACACACACACACACACAATAATAAAACATTCAACCTAACATATACAAATTACACTGCTATGTTGAAATAGTCAGTAGTACAATTTGTATCATTCACAGTAAGCACCGCTCCACTGTGATTTTTCCAAGCACATTTTTGCACAAGTGAAGAGGATGATTTTTTCCGTCGATATTGGAACGTGAGTGAAGTACAAAGCCTGTAATAAAGAATAGTTTAGCATCCAAATACATCGCAAATGTTGCAACATTTAGATTCTAAAGAGAGATTTACGTGAGCCTAACACCACTTACTTTTACTTTTGTTTTAAATTATTTCGTTTTGGCTTTATTATAGTTATTTTTTTATTTGTGTTCTGTTCTGAATATCATTAAATTTAAAGGATTTGTTGTGGAATATTTTGAGTGTATAATCAAATAACACTAAACCGTCACTAGGTGTCGCCAGGCGACCGTCTTAATGAGCGGGTCATTGATTCATTCGTTCAAACGATTCGTTTGAACGACTGAGTCATTCATGAATGAGACAGATGTTTATGGATTGGTCATTGAATCTTTGAGTCAACCAATTTGTTCAAAATGCTGAATCATTCAGTAATGAGAAAACACGTTGCTGTGAGATGCAATGGTTCTGCTGTGATCTTTGTTTAACTATTTTCGCTGCTGAAACAGAAGAACAGTCAATATTGCATCTAAAATGTAAGTGACTTGACACGTGTGTGTGTGTGTGTGTGTGTGTGTGTGCGTGTGAGTGCGTGCGTGCGTGCGTGTGTGTGTGTGTGTGTGTGTGTGTGTGTGCAATCAATCCCAGGTAAGAGGCATGAATAATGAGAATTGGACTTCTAGGAGTGAGGTTAATATTCCGGAGATGGTTCCCTCGGATTGTGAAAAGGAGGCGGCGCGGGAGTGGCCAGGCATTGCGCTACTTCTGTTTCAAAGTTTAAAACAATGCTAATATCATTTTTTTGAACGATTTCATTACAAATGTTTATTTTATATATTTATAAAATATTATAAAATATAATAACTATGTTTTGTCCTATTAACAAAAGACAGGCAATGTACTATTAACAAATGTTAATAGTTTTTTAAAAGTTAAAATGATACTTTATGCATTTGTTTTGTGTCAGATGATTAACAATATAAATTAAACAAAGCTTAAAACAAACAAAATAATAAAACGAAAACAAAGCTTGAACATTTTATTTAATTGAAAAGCCTTTTTGAAATAAAATGTGTTTTTTTCCCTCTGAAATAGCAAAAGCATCGCACACTTAGCTGTACCTGCTCTAAATAAATAATAGTATTTAAATAAAAATACAAAATCGAAATAAATAAATTATATAAAACAAAATCAAATCAAAGAAAATAAATCTTATTAAAGTTATGCAGGCACACATTTAACAATAATTTTCAAGTGACAAATAAAATCAATCAAAATTCCTTACACATGGAGTTAATCCTGACGATTCCTGAGGCGCCTTTCCTCATGACACTCGCTTTTTTTTTCGAAGATATATTTTCTTTGGTTTGATTTTGTTTTTGTAATAATTTATTTTATTTAGTTCGATTTTGTATTTTTATTGAATTACTCTTTTTTATTTAGAGCAGGTACAGCTAGTGTGTGATGCTTTTGCTATTTCAGAGGAAAACAATAATTTTATTTAATTAATAATTTTTGTTTCAGTCCACCATATAATTATGTTGTGTTTGATCTATGGAAAAAAGTTAGTTGTGAAATGGTTGAATATTAACAAAAGTTAATAGTTTTTTACAAGTTAGAATAATACGATATATATATATATATAAACAAGCCGGTGGCACCGCCACCCCCGGTGCCTTTACGGTTACTGTGCATGACGGGCAATATCGTAACTCCGCTTTGACCTTTGAGAAGATGTGTGCTATAGAGCTTGCATTGGTGTGGGCTCTGCAAAAGTGTGTGTGTGTGTGTGAGGCGTGATTGAACAATGTAGACATATATATATATATATATATAAAGGCACCGGGGGTGGCGGTGCCACCGGCTTGTTTATATATATATATATATATATATATATATATATATATATATATATATATATGAATATAGCTGCGAGCAGCGATGAAGGGCCAAAGCCGGCGGCACCGCCACTCCGGTGCCTTTAGGTAACTAAAGGCACCGGGGTTGCGGTGCCACCGGCTTGGGCCCGTAATCGCTGCTCGCAGCTATATTATTATTATTATTATTATTATTTTACTACCTTTTGGGCACTTTTGGGGGCCTTAACGTGCTCGAAAACTCTTGAAACTTTGCACACATCTCAGAACCCGCGGCCATCAGGGCCGGGCTGAAGCTGGTACCCGGGCGTGGCAGGGGGGCTCGACAGCGCCCCCTGGAACGGGGTTTGAACACTTGGTCCATAAATCAAACACGCTTGCATGTAATAATATGAAACTCAGTACACATATAGATCTCATCGGTTCATATATACTTCATGCTCTTACTTTTTACCCCAGCCCAACAGGAAGTCGGCTATTAAGGGTTGTTTGGAAAACACATGCAATGGAATGTGAAATACTCCTCCTAGAGAATTCAAACACACGGCACGAAACTCGGTCAGCATGAAGTCAAGACACTGAGGATGAAAAATTGCCAGGGGATTTTTGATATCTCGAACGGTTTGGCCGTGGCGAGTAAACGAAATTATGGCGAGAAACGTGAAACAGGAAGTGTGTTATAACTACTGCATACATTAACTAATCTTGATGAAACTTCAGCAGTGTGTTCGTTGTAAGAGCCCGATCACATGGATGTGACTATTGTGAGTCAAAGTTATAGCGCCACCAACTGGAAGCAGGAAGTGTGTCACTTTCAAAATGCTTTTAAATCACCCTCTTATTTTTACCCGATTTGCTTCAAACTTCATGTGCATAATGTAGACACACGCCAGATGTAGACCTGTGAAAGGATTATTGATATCTTAGATACTGTTGCCATGGCAATGCATCAAACATTAATATTCCTTTTTTTAAGCTTTTTCATGCTTTTTTATGCTTTCGGGCACTTTTGGGGTTCTTAACGTGCTCGAAAACTCTTGAAACTTTGCACACGGGACAAAACCCGCGGCCATCAGGGCCAGGCTGAAGCTGGTACCCGGGCGTGGCAGGGGGGCTCGACAGCGCCCCCTTGAACGGGTCAGACAATTTGGTCCATATATCCAACACGCTTTACCCTATTTGCTTCAAACTTGATGTGTATAATGTAGACACAAGCCAGATGTAGACCTGTGAAAGGATTGTTGATATCTTAGATGCTGTTGCCGTGACAACGCATCAAACTTTAATATTCTTTTTGGATACTTTTGAGATTCTTAGCGCACTTTTGGGGCCCTTAACGTGCTCAAAAACTCTTGAAACTTTGCACACGGGTCAGAAACCGCGGCCATCAGGGCCGGGCTGAAGCTGGTACCCGGGCGTGGCAGGGGGGCTCGACAGCGCCCCCTGGAATGGGGTCCGAAAACTTGGTCCATAAATCAAACAGGCTTTACCCGATTTGCTTCAAACTTGATGTGTATAATGTAGACACACGCCAGATTTAGACCTGTGAAAGGATTGTTGATATCTTAGATGCTGTTGCCGTGACAACGCATCAAACTTTAATATTCTTTTTGGATACTTTTGAGACTCTCAGCGCACTTTGGGGGCCCTTAACGTGCTCAAAAACTCTTGAAACTTTGCACACGGGTCAGAACCCGTGGCCATCAGGGCCGGGCTGAAGCTGGTACCCGGGCGTGGCAGGGGGGCTCGACAGTGCCCCCTGGAACGGGGTCCGAAAACTTGGTCCATAAATCAAACACGCTTGAATGTAATAATATGAAACTCGGTACACATATAGATCTCATCGATTCATATATCCTTTGTACTTTTACTTTTTACCCCAGCCCAACAGGAAGTCGGCTATTATGGTTTGTTTGGAAGCGTATGCCCCTGGAATTCGATATACTCCTCCTAGAGAATTCAACCAATCGCCACGAAACTCGGTCAGCATGAAGTCAAGACATTGAGGATGAAAAGTTGCCAGGGGATTTTTGATATCTCGAACGGTTTGGCTGTGGCGAGGAAACGAATTTATGGCGAATAAAGGAAACAGGAAGTGTGTTATAACTTCTGCATACATTAACTGATCTTGATGAAACTTCAGCAGTGTGTTCGCTGTAAGAGTCCGATCACATGGATGTGACTATTGTGAGTCAAAGTTATAGCGCCACCAACTGGCAGCAGGAAGTGTGTCACTTCCTAAAGGCTTTGAAATCACCCTCTTATTTTTACCCAATTTGCTTCAAACTTTATGTGTATAATGTAGACACACGGCAGATGTAGACCTGAGAAAGGATTATTGATATCTTAGATACTGTTGCCGTGGCAACGCATCAAACTTTATTATTCTTTGTTGATGCTTTTGAGACTCTTAACATACTTGAAATTGCATGAAACCCGACAGACACATCACATTTATTAGACAGTAGACATGTGCAGAGTTTCAGAAACGGGCATGGTGAGAGCAATTAGAGAATAATGTTTAAGTTTAAAAACAGCCAGAATGGTTGTTTAGTCAAAAAAAATTTTTTTCCAAATCATACATAGTGTTATACTGCCCTCTTGTGTTCAAAATCAGGTAAAAAGCGAAAGTAAAATAAGGACGTCTGCACAATTCATTAATAATGGTGCAGAGTAGAGTGAGCTTTTTCAATTAATTCCTATGGAAGTAGGAATGAACTAAACAACGTTCGCTCTGTTCTGCTCGTCCCTCACCGTGGGCGCGCAGAGTTATGAATGCCCGTGCAGCCGTGAGCATTTTAGTTTCATTTTAAAATTAGCGCCATTTCGGGGGACGTATTACTTTAATTTATTTAACAAAAACACAATGTTGTGTTTAATTGCGAGTGTACACAAATATAAGTAAACACTTTGACGTTTGAATGATGTCCTGTATGAAGAAAATGACGGAGTATGTTTCACTGTTCAATCGCGCTGAGCCACCCAGACCCCCACACACACACTGACACACACACACACACACACACACACACACACACACACACAACACACACACACACACACACACAATAATAAAACATTCAACCTAACATATACAAATTACACTGCTATGTTGAAATAGTCAGTAGTACAATTTGTATCATTCACAGTAAGCACCGCTCCACTGTGATTTTTCCAAGCACATTTTTGCACAAGTGAAGAGGATGATTTTTTCCGTCGATATTGGAACGTGAGTGAAGTACAAAGCCTGTAATAAAGAATAGTTTAGCATCCAAATACATCGCAAATGTTGCAACATTTAGATTCTAAAGAGAGATTTACGTGAGCCTAACACCACTTACTTTTACTTTTGTTTTAAATTATTTCGTTTTGGCTTTATTATAGTTATTTTTTTATTTGTGTTCTGTTCTGAATATCATTAAATTTAAAGGATTTGTTGTGGAATATTTTGAGTGTATAATCAAATAACACTAAACCGTCACTAGGTGTCGCCAGGCGACCGTCTTAATGAGCGGGTCATTGATTCATTCGTTCAAACGATTCGTTTGAACGACTGAGTCATTCATGAATGAGACAGATGTTTATGGATTGGTCATTGAATCTTTGAGTCAACCAATTTGTTCAAAATGCTGAATCATTCAGTAATGAGAAAACCTGTTGCTGTGAGATGCAATGGTTCTGCTGTGATCTTTGTTTAACTATTTTCGCTGCTGAAACAGAAGAACAGTCAATATTGCATCTAAAATGTAAGTGACTTGACACGTGTGTGTGTGTGTGTGTGTGTGTGTGTGTGTGCGTGTGAGTGCGTGCGTGCGTGTGTGTGTGTGTGTGTGTGTGTGTGCGTGTGAGTGCGTGCGTGCGTGCGTGCGTGTGTGTGTGTGTGTGTGTGTGTGTGTGTGCAATCAATCCCAGGTAAGAGGCATGAATAATGAGAATTGGACTTCTAGGAGTGAGGTTAATATTCCGGAGATGGTTCCCTCGGATTGTGAAAAGGAGGCGGCGCGGGAGTGGCCAGGCATTGCGCTACTTCTGTTTCAAAGTTTAAAACAATGCTAATATCATTTTTTTGAACGATTTCATTACAAATGTTTATTTTATATATTTATAAAATATTATAAAATATAATAACTATGTTTTGTCCTATTAACAAAAGACAGGCAATGTACTATTAACAAATGTTAATAGTTTTTTAAAAGTTAAAATGATACTTTATGCATTTGTTTTGTGTCAGATGATTAACAATATAAATTAAACAAAGCTTAAAACAAACAAAATAATAAAACGAAAACAAAGCTTGAACATTTTATTTAATTGAAAAGCCTTTTTGAAATAAAATGTGTTTTTTTCCCTCTGAAATAGCAAAAGCATCGCACACTTAGCTGTACCTGCTCTAAATAAATAATAGTATTTAAATAAAAATACAAAATCGAAATAAATAAATTATATAAAACAAAATCAAATCAAAGAAAATAAATCTTATTAAAGTTATGCAGGCACACATTTAACAATAATTTTCAAGTGACAAATAAAATCAATCAAAATTCCTTACACATGGAGTTAATCCTGACGATTCCTGAGGCGCCTTTCCTCATGACACTCGCTTTTTTTTTCGAAGATATATTTTCTTTGGTTTGATTTTGTTTTTGTAATAATTTATTTTATTTAGTTCGATTTTGTATTTTTATTGAATTACTCTTTTTTATTTAGAGCAGGTACAGCTAGTGTGTGATGCTTTTGCTATTTCAGAGGAAAACAATAATTTTATTTAATTAATAATTTTTGTTTCAGTCCACCATATAATTATGTTGTGTTTGATCTATGGAAAAAAGTTAGTTGTGAAATGGTTGAATATTAACAAAAGTTAATAGTTTTTTACAAGTTAGAATAATACGATATATATATATATAAACAAGCCGGTGGCACCGCCACCCCGGTGCCTTTACGGTTACTGTGCATGACGGGCAATATCGTAACTCCGCTTTGACCTTTGAGAAGATGTGTGCTATAGAGCTTGCATTGGTGTGGGCTCTGCAAAAGTGTGTGTGTGTGTGTGAGGCGTGATTGAACAATGTAGACATATATATATATATATATATATAAAGGCACCGGGGTGGCGGTGCCACCGGCTTGTTATATATATATATATATATATATATATATATATATATATATATATGAATATAGCTGCGAGCAGCGATGAAGGGCCAAAGCCGGCGGCACCGCCACTCCGGTGCCTTTAGGTAACTAAAGGCACCGGGGTTGCGGTGCCACCGGCTTGGGCCCGTAATCGCTGCTCGCAGCTATATTTATTATTATTTTACTACCTTTTGGGCACTTTTGGGGGCCTTAACGTGCTCGAAAACTCTTGAAACTTTGCACACATCTCAGAACCCGCGGCCATCAGGGCCGGGCTGAAGCTGGTACCCGGGCGTGGCAGGGGGGCTCGACAGCGCCCCCTGGAACGGGGTTTGAACACTTGGTCCATAAATCAAACACGCTTGCATGTAATAATATGAAACTCAGTACACATATAGATCTCATCGGTTCATATATACTTCATGCTCTTACTTTTTACCCCAGCCCAACAGGAAGTCGGCTATTAAGGGTTGTTTGGAAAACACATGCAATGGAATGTGAAATACTCCTCCTAGAGAATTCAAACACACGGCACGAAACTCGGTCAGCATGAAGTCAAGACACTGAGGATGAAAAATTGCCAGGGGATTTTTGATATCTCGAACGGTTTGGCCGTGGCGAGTAAACGAAATTATGGCGAGAAACGTGAAACAGGAAGTGTGTTATAACTACTGCATACATTAACTAATCTTGATGAAACTTCAGCAGTGTGTTCGTTGTAAGAGCCCGATCACATGGATGTGACTATTGTGAGTCAAAGTTATAGCGCCACCAACTGGCAGCAGGAAGTGTGTCACTTTCAAAATGCTTTTAAATCACCCTCTTATTTTTACCCGATTTGCTTCAAACTTCATGTGCATAATGTAGACACACGCCAGATGTAGACCTGTGAAAGGATTATTGATATCTTAGATACTGTTGCCATGGCAATGCATCAAACATTAATATTCCTTTTTTTAAGCTTTTTCATGCTTTTTTATGCTTTCGGGCACTTTTGGGGTTCTTAACGTGCTCGAAAACTCTTGAAACTTTGCACACGGGACAAAACCCGCGGCCATCAGGGCCAGGCTGAAGCTGGTACCCGGGCGTGGCAGGGGGGCTCGACAGCGCCCCCTTGAACGGGTCAGACAATTTGGTCCATATATCCAACACGCTTTACCCTATTTGCTTCAAACTTGATGTGTATAATGTAGACACAAGCCAGATGTAGACCTGTGAAAGGATTGTTGATATCTTAGATGCTGTTGCCGTGACAACGCATCAAACTTTAATATTCTTTTTGGATACTTTTGAGATTCTTAGCGCACTTTTGGGGCCCTTAACATGCTCAAAAACTCTTGAAACTTTGCACACGGGTCAGAACCCGTGGCCATCAGGGCCGGGCTGAAGCTGGTACCCGGGCGTGGCAGGGGGGCTCGACAGCGCCCCCTGGAATGGGGTCCGAAAACTTGGTCCATAAATCAAACAGGCTTTACCCGATTTGCTTCAAACTTGATGTGTATAATGTAGACACACGCCAGATTTAGACCTGTGAAAGGATTGTTGATATCTTAGATGCTGTTGCCGTGACAACGCATCAAACTTTAATATTCTTTTTGGATACTTTTGAGACTCTCAGCGCACTTTGGGGGCCCTTAACGTGCTCAAAAACTCTTGAAACTTTGCACACGGGTCAGAACCCGTGGCCATCAGGGCCGGGCTGAAGCTGGTACCCGGGCGTGGCAGGGGGGCTCGACAGCGCCCCCTGGAACGGGGTTTGAACACTTGGTCCATAAATCAAACACGCTTGCATGTAATAATATGAAACTCAGTACACATATAGATCTCATCGGTTCATATATACTTCATGCTCTTACTTTTTACCCCAGCCCAACAGGAAGTCGGCTATTAAGGGTTGTTTGGAAAACACATGCAATGGAATGTGAAATACTCCTCCTAGAGAATTCAAACACACGGCACGAAACTCGGTCAGCATGAAGTCAAGACACTGAGGATGAAAAATTGCCAGGGGATTTTTGATATCTCGAACGGTTTGGCCGTGGCGAGTAAACGAAATTATGGCGAGAAACGTGAAACAGGAAGTGTGTTATAACTACTGCATACATTAACTAATCTTGATGAAACTTCAGCAGTGTGTTCGTTGTAAGAGCCCGATCACATGGATGTGACTATTGTGAGTCAAAGTTATAGCGCCACCAACTGGCAGCAGGAAGTGTGTCACTTTCAAAATGCTTTTAAATCACCCTCTTATTTTTACCCGATTTGCTTCAAACTTCATGTGCATAATGTAGACACACGCCAGATGTAGACCTGTGAAAGGATTATTGATATCTTAGATACTGTTGCCATGGCAATGCATCAAACATTAATATTCCTTTTTTTAAGCTTTTTCATGCTTTTTTATGCTTTCGGGCACTTTTGGGGTTCTTAACGTGCTCGAAAACTCTTGAAACTTTGCACACGGGACAAAACCCGCGGCCATCAGGGCCAGGCTGAAGCTGGTACCCGGGCGTGGCAGGGGGGCTCGACAGCGCCCCCTTGAACGGGTCAGACAATTTGGTCCATATATCCAACACGCTTTACCCTATTTGCTTCAAACTTGATGTGTATAATGTAGACACAAGCCAGATGTAGACCTGTGAAAGGATTGTTGATATCTTAGATGCTGTTGCCGTGACAACGCATCAAACTTTAATATTCTTTTTGGATACTTTTGAGATTCTTAGCGCACTTTTGGGGCCCTTAACGTGCTCAAAAACTCTTGAAACTTTGCACACGGGTCAGAAACCGCGGCCATCAGGGCCGGGCTGAAGCTGGTACCCGGGCGTGGCAGGGGGGCTCGACAGCGCCCCCTGGAATGGGGTCCGAAAACTTGGTCCATAAATCAAACAGGCTTTACCCGATTTGCTTCAAACTTGATGTGTATAATGTAGACACACGCCAGATTTAGACCTGTGAAAGGATTGTTGATATCTTAGATGCTGTTGCCGTGACAACGCATCAAACTTTAATATTCTTTTTGGATACTTTTGAGACTCTCAGCGCACTTTGGGGGCCCTTAACGTGCTCAAAAACTCTTGAAACTTTGCACACGGGTCAGAACCCGTGGCCATCAGGGCCGGGCTGAAGCTGGTACCCGGGCGTGGCAGGGGGGCTCGACAGTGCCCCCTGGAACGGGGTCCGAAAACTTGGTCCATAAATCAAACACGCTTGAATGTAATAATATGAAACTCGGTACACATATAGATCTCATCGATTCATATATCCTTTGTACTTTTACTTTTTACCCCAGCCCAACAGGAAGTCGGCTATTATGGTTTGTTTGGAAGCGTATGCCCCTGGAATTCGATATACTCCTCCTAGAGAATTCAACCAATCGCCACGAAACTCGGTCAGCATGAAGTCAAGACATTGAGGATGAAAAGTTGCCAGGGGATTTTTGATATCTCGAACGGTTTGGCTGTGGCGAGGAAACGAATTTATGGCGAATAAAGGAAACAGGAAGTGTGTTATAACTTCTGCATACATTAACTGATCTTGATGAAACTTCAGCAGTGTGTTCGCTGTAAGAGTCCGATCACATGGATGTGACTATTGTGAGTCAAAGTTATAGCGCCACCAACTGGCAGCAGGAAGTGTGTCACTTCCTAAAGGCTTTGAAATCACCCTCTTATTTTTACCCAATTTGCTTCAAACTTTATGTGTATAATGTAGACACACGGCAGATGTAGACCTGAGAAAGGATTATTGATATCTTAGATACTGTTGCCGTGGCAACGCATCAAACTTTATTATTCTTTGTTGATGCTTTTGAGACTCTTAACATACTTGAAATTGCATGAAACCCGACAGACACATCACATTTATTAGACAGTAGACATGTGCAGAGTTTCAGAAACGGGCATGGTGAGAGCAATTAGAGAATAATGTTTAAGTTTAAAAACAGCCAGAATGGTTGTTTAGTCAAAAAAATTTTTTTTCCAAATCATACATAGTGTTATACTGCCCTCTTGTGTTCAAAATCAGGTAAAAAGCGAAAGTAAAATAAGGACGTCTGCACAATTCATTAATAATGGTGCAGAGTAGAGTGAGCTTTTTCAATTAATTCCTATGGAAGTAGGAATGAACTAAACAACGTTCGCTCTGTTCTGCTCGTCCCTCACCGTGGGCGCGCAGAGTTATGAATGCCCGTGCAGCCGTGAGCATTTTAGTTTCATTTTAAAATTAGCGCCATTTCGGGGGACGTATTACTTTAATTTATTTAACAAAAACACAATGTTGTGTTTAATTGCGAGTGTACACAAATATAAGTAAACACTTTGACGTTTGAATGATGTCCTGTATGAAGAAAATGACGGAGTATGTTTCACTGTTCAATCGCGCTGAGCCACCCAGACCCCCACACACACACTGACACACACACACACACACACACACACACACACACACACACACACAAACACACACACACACACACACACAATAATAAAACATTCAACCTAACATATACAAATTACACTGCTATGTTGAAATAGTCAGTAGTACAATTTGTATCATTCACAGTAAGCACCGCTCCACTGTGATTTTTCCAAGCACATTTTTGCACAAGTGAAGAGGATGATTTTTTCCGTCGATATTGGAACGTGAGTGAAGTACAAAGCCTGTAATAAAGAATAGTTTAGCATCCAAATACATCGCAAATGTTGCAACATTTAGATTCTAAAGAGAGATTTACGTGAGCCTAACACCACTTACTTTTACTTTTGTTTTAAATTATTTCGTTTTGGCTTTATTATAGTTATTTTTTTATTTGTGTTCTGTTCTGAATATCATTAAATTTAAAGGATTTGTTGTGGAATATTTTGAGTGTATAATCAAATAACACTAAACCGTCACTAGGTGTCGCCAGGCGACCGTCTTAATGAGCGGGTCATTGATTCATTCGTTCAAACGATTCGTTTGAACGACTGAGTCATTCATGAATGAGACAGATGTTTATGGATTGGTCATTGAATCTTTGAGTCAACCAATTTGTTCAAAATGCTGAATCATTCAGTAATGAGAAAACACGTTGCTGTGAGATGCAATGGTTCTGCTGTGATCTTTGTTTAACTATTTTCGCTGCTGAAACAGAAGAACAGTCAATATTGCATCTAAAATGTAAGTGACTTGACACGTGTGTGTGTGTGTGTGTGTGTGTGCGTGTGAGTGCGTGCGTGCGTGTGTGTGTGTGTGTGTGTGTGTGCAATCAATCCCAGGTAAGAGGCATGAATAATGAGAATTGGACTTCTAGGAGTGAGGTTAATATTCCGGAGATGGTTCCCTCGGATTGTGAAAAGGAGGCGGCGCGGGAGTGGCCAGGCATTGCGCTACTTCTGTTTCAAAGTTTAAAACAATGCTAATATCATTTTTTTGAACGATTTCATTACAAATGTTTATTTTATATATTTATAAAATATTATAAAATATAATAACTATGTTTTGTCCTATTAACAAAAGACAGGCAATGTACTATTAACAAATGTTAATAGTTTTTTAAAAGTTAAAATGATACTTTATGCATTTGTTTTGTGTCAGATGATTAACAATATAAATTAAACAAAGCTTAAAACAAACAAAATAATAAAACGAAAACAAAGCTTGAACATTTTATTTAATTGAAAAGCCTTTTTGAAATAAAATGTGTTTTTTTCCCTCTGAAATAGCAAAAGCATCGCACACTTAGCTGTACCTGCTCTAAATAAATAATAGTATTTAAATAAAAATACAAAATCGAAATAAATAAATTATATAAAACAAAATCAAATCAAAGAAAATAAATCTTATTAAAGTTATGCAGGCACACATTTAACAATAATTTTCAAGTGACAAATAAAATCAATCAAAATTCCTTACACATGGAGTTAATCCTGACGATTCCTGAGGCGCCTTTCCTCATGACACTCGCTTTTTTTTTCGAAGATATATTTTCTTTGGTTTGATTTTGTTTTTGTAATAATTTATTTTATTTAGTTCGATTTTGTATTTTTATTGAATTACTCTTTTTTATTTAGAGCAGGTACAGCTAGTGTGTGATGCTTTTGCTATTTCAGAGGAAAACAATAATTTTATTTAATTAATAATTTTTGTTTCAGTCCACCATATAATTATGTTGTGTTTGATCTATGGAAAAAAGTTAGTTGTGAAATGGTTGAATATTAACAAAAGTTAATAGTTTTTTACAAGTTAGAATAATACGATATATATATATATATAAACAAGCCGGTGGCACCGCCACCCCGGTGCCTTTACGGTTACTGTGCATGACGGGCAATATCGTAACTCCGCTTTGACCTTTGAGAAGATGTGTGCTATAGAGCTTGCATTGGTGTGGGCTCTGCAAAAGTGTGTGTGTGTGTGTGAGGCGTGATTGAACAATGTAGACATATATATATATATATATATAAAGGCACCGGGGTGGCGGTGCCACCGGCTTGTTTATATATATATATATATATATATATATATATATGAATATAGCTGCGAGCAGCGATGAAGGGCCAAAGCCGGCGGCACCGCCACTCCGGTGCCTTTAGGTAACTAAAGGCACCGGGGTTGCGGTGCCACCGGCTTGGGCCCGTAATCGCTGCTCGCAGCTATATTTTATTATTATTAGGGCCCAAGCCTTGAAAAGGCGAAGGCCCTATTGTTTTCCTTAGGATTATTATTAGGGCCCAAGCCTTGAAAAGGCGAAGGCCCTATTGTTTTCCTTAGGATTATTATTAGGGCCCAAGCCTTGAAAAGGCGAAGGCCCTATTGTTTTCCTTAGGATTATTATTAGGGCCCAAGCCTTGAAAAGGCGAAGGCCCTATTGTTTTCCTTAGGATTATTATTAGGGCCCAAGCCTTGAAAAGGCGAAGGCCCTATTGTTTTCCTTAGGATTATTATTTATTATTATTATTATTATTATTTTACTACCTTTTGGGCACTTTTGGGGGCCTTAACGTGCTCGAAAACTCTTGAAACTTTGCACACATCTCAGAACCCGCGGCCATCAGGGCCGGGCTGAAGCTGGTACCCGGGCGTGGCAGGGGGGCTCGACAGCGCCCCCTGGAACGGGGTTTGAACACTTGGTCCATAAATCAAACACGCTTGCATGTAATAATATGAAACTCAGTACACATATAGATCTCATCGGTTCATATATACTTCATGCTCTTACTTTTTACCCCAGCCCAACAGGAAGTCGGCTATTAAGGGTTGTTTGGAAAACACCAGCAATGGAATGTGAAATACTCCTCCTAGAGAATTCAAACACACGGCACGAAACTCGGTCAGCATGAAGTCAAGACACTGAGGATGAAAAATTGCCAGGGGATTTTTGATATCTCGAACGGTTTGGCCGTGGCGAGTAAACGAAATTATGGCGAGAAACGTGAAACAGGAAGTGTGTTATAACTACTGCATACATTAACTAATCTTGATGAAACTTCAGCAGTGTGTTCGTTGTAAGAGCCCGATCACATGGATGTGACTATTGTGAGTCAAAGTTATAGCGCCACCAACTGGAAGCAGGAAGTGTGTCACTTTCAAAATGCTTTTAAATCACCCTCTTATTTTTACCCGATTTGCTTCAAACTTCATGTGCATAATGTAGACACACGCCAGATGTAGACCTGTGAAAGGATTATTGATATCTTAGATACTGTTGCCATGGCAATGCATCAAACATTAATATTCCTTTTTTTAAGCTTTTTCATGCTTTTTTATGCTTTCGGGCACTTTTGGGGTTCTTAACGTGCTCGAAAACTCTTGAAACTTTGCACACGGGACAAAACCCGCGGCCATCAGGGCCAGGCTGAAGCTGGTACCCGGGCGTGGCAGGGGGGCTCGACAGCGCCCCCTGGAATGGGGTCCGAAAACTTGGTCCATAAATCAAACAGGCTTTACCCAATTTGCTTCAAACTTGATGTGTATAATGTAGACACACGCCAGATTTAGACCTGTGAAAGGATTGTTGATATCTTAGATGCTGTTGCCGTGACAACGCATCAAACTTTAATATTCTTTTTGGATACTTTTGAGACTCTCAGCGCACTTTGGGGGCCCTTAACGTGCTCAAAAACTCTTGAAACTTTGCACACGGGTCAGAACCCGTGGCCATCAGGGCCGGGCTGAAGCTGGTACCCGGGCGTGGCAGGGGGGCTCGACAGTGCCCCCTGGAACGGGGTCCGAAAACTTGGTCCATAAATCAAACACGCTTGAATGTAATAATATGAAACTCGGTACACATATAGATCTCATCGATTCATATATCCTTTGTACTTTTACTTTTTACCCCAGCCCAACAGGAAGTCGGCTATTATGGTTTGTTTGGAAGCGTATGCCCCTGGAATTCGATATACTCCTCCTAGAGAATTCAACCAATCGCCACGAAACTCGGTCAGCATGAAGTCAAGACATTGAGGATGAAAAGTTGCCAGGGGATTTTTGATATCTCGAACGGTTTGGCTGTGGCGAGGAAACGAATTTATGGCGAATAAAGGAAACAGGAAGTGTGTTATAACTTCTGCATACATTAACTGATCTTGATGAAACTTCAGCAGTGTGTTCGCTGTAAGAGTCCGATCACATGGATGTGACTATTGTGAGTCAAAGTTATAGCGCCACCAACTGGCAGCAGGAAGTGTGTCACTTCCTAAAGGCTTTGAAATCACCCTCTTATTTTTACCCAATTTGCTTCAAACTTTATGTGTATAATGTAGACACACGGCAGATGTAGACCTGAGAAAGGATTATTGATATCTTAGATACTGTTGCCGTGGCAACGCATCAAACTTTATTATTCTTTGTTGATGCTTTTGAGACTCTTAACATACTTGAAATTGCATGAAACCCGACAGACACATCACATTTATTAGACAGTAGACATGTGCAGAGTTTCAGAAACGGGCATGGTGAGAGCAATTAGAGAATAATGTTTAAGTTTAAAAACAGCCAGAATGGTTGTTTAGTCAAAAAAAATTTTTTTCCAAATCATACATAGTGTTATACTGCCCTCTTGTGTTCAAAATCAGGTAAAAAGCGAAAGTAAAATAAGGACGTCTGCACAATTCATTAATAATGGTGCAGAGTAGAGTGAGCTTTTTTATTTATTTTTTTTTATTTATTTATTTAGTTTATTTGATAGGGACCATGCGTATTCATGAACATTGTTGTAGAGAACTACACCATGTAAATACGCCAGAATTAGTAAACAGATACTAGTTTTCATCTGCAGTCCCTAGGCCGGTAACAAAACAAACAAAATAACAACAGTCATACAGTATTCATTCACTATAACAACATACACAAATAAAAATACATTGATATTACAGACAGCGTATAGATAAAAACAAGATGTACATAAAAACACAAACATTATACAATCACCACTATACTACAATTAATTTTAACCACGATAGTTTATGGCTTATATAAGTATGATAGTTAAATATGAGTGCATCTCTGGTTCTCTATGAGCCACTTTTTCAAGTGAGTTTTGAAGGTGTCAAAAGTAGGACACTCTCGTATCGAAAGGGGCAAATTATTCCAGAGTTTACCACCTATTATTGATAATACATTTTGTCCAAAGGTGGTACGTCTAAATGGTATCATGCAGTCCCCTTTTGCAGAGGCCCGTGTACTACCTCCACATGCAAGTTTTTGAAAGAAGACATGCAACGGAGGCGGAGCAAGATTGTTTAACACTTTATAAACCAGACAAACATACTTGAAATTTTTTAGATTGTCGAAACTTAGAAATTTATGTCTCGCTAGAATATCACAATGGTGAAATGACAAAGCTTTTTTATCAAAAATTTTTATGGCTTTCTTAAAAAGAGATTTAATATTTTTAAGCGTAGATATACTAGTTAAAGACCAATTTAAAAAACAGTACTCAATATGAGAAAAAATCATAGTATATAAGAACAACTTCGCAGCTTTGGTATTAAGGAATGGCCTAACTTGTTTAAAATTCTGCAAACTGTATTTAACTTTATTTGCCACCTTTTTTACATGACATTTAAAGGTTAAAGTGGAGTCATAAATAACTCCTAAATACTTAAATTCATTAACAATGTCAAGCTCCTGTCCTCTGAAGAATACATTAGAATTTAACACCTTCATGCTTTGTTTGGTAAACGCCATACAAACAGTTTTTTTGGTATTTAGATGGAGACATGACTTAGTGAGCCAGTCATCAATGTGAGCCATTGCTGATGTGAGTGTGGATGCTATCTCCAGATAGTTCTTACCATGTGTAAATATTACGGCATCATCTGCGTACAACTGGACATCAACATTTTTACATGCCTCTGGCAGGTCATTTATATAAAGTGTAAATAAAATCGGACCAAGTATGGAGCCTTGAGGGACCCCGGCAGGACATTTGCATAAAGGGGACGTTGCATCATTAATACGAACACATTGCTTTCTACATGACAAGTATGATTTTATCCAGTTGAGAGCTTGCTCAGAGAAATTAAAATATGTTAATTTAGATAAGAGAACTTCATGATTAACAGTATCAAAAGCTCGCTTCAAGTCTAAAAAAACAGCACCGACGCAAGAACTCTTATCTAAGTAACCTTTAACCTTTTCCAGAAACAAACAATTGGCTGTTTCTGTTGAGTGATGAGCCCTGAAGCCAAATTGCAAAGGATGGAGTGAGTTTTCGCTTTTATTGAGATGTTGGATCAATAAATTGGCCACCCATTTTTCAAGTATTTTAGAAACAACAGGTAAAATACTGATAGGCCGATAATTGTCCATGACTGATCTTTCCCCTGATTTAAAAATAGGTGTGACCAGGGCCAACTTCCATGCTGAAGGCATGATGGATTGACTTAAGGACTGATTAATCAGATGTGTAATAGGCTGAATAAGAACCTCTTTATGCCTTTTTAAAAAACATGTATCAAGGCCATAGATATCCATGGCCTTCGAAATTTTTAAACTATTAATAATCTTTGATACTTCTAATTTAGTTATTTGTTGTAAATGAAAAATCGGCTGTGCATAATTAATGGAGCAAACAGAGTAGCTAAGTGGATTAAAAAGTTGAGTTATTTCATAGACAGAATCTAAAAAGAAAGTATTTAGTTCAGAGGCTATGATGGTTGGGTCTGTAACTAGTTCATTGTTAATTTCCAACTCTAAATCTCTATTATTAAAATTCTGTTTTCTGCCAATCAACTTATTTATGGTTTGCCATATCTTCTTCCCATTTCCTCCAGCCTCTTTAATAGTATCAATGAAAAATTTGGCTTTAGCTTGACGCAGAGTTTTTATTACTTTATTTCTTAATGAAGTAAATTTCTGTCGGTCAGTTGTAAGACCTGATTTTAAGGATTGTTTCAATAATTGATCTCTTTCATTCATAAGTTTCCTACATCCTTCATTGAGCCAGGGCAATGTGTCCCTGTTTAACTTATGACTCCGCTTTCTGAGGTAGGGCCCCATGACTTTCTTAATTGTTGTAGCAAATTGGTCACAGTCACTCTCCAGATCCCCTTTAGAGAGGACTCGATTCCATTCAATCTCTCCTAATGCTACCCCAAGGTTTTCCTGTTGACCAGTTGGAACTGATTCATATTTACATAATGTTTTGACTGAGGAAAGACAACGATTTTTTTTTAGCTTTCTGGCACAAAAAATAATATTATGATCTGACATTCCTGTCATTAGATTAAGGGTTTTAGAAATGCGTTCTGGTCTATTAGTGAACAATAAATCTATTTTAGTTTCAGACCGATTAGTTATCCTTGTAGGTTGTTCAATTAACTGTGTAAGATTAAAATAGTCTGTAATATTTTTTAACTTCTTTCTTCCACCCTTATCACTCCAATTGACATTAAAATCCCCCATCAGTATAACCTCTTTGTTAAAATTCAAACTATGGAGGAGACTTTTTAACTGATCATAAAACTCAAGCTTTGCTGATGGCTTTCGATATAAGCAGATTAAACTAAATGTCATTTCGACTGAAAGTGAAATGTTAACACCAACACATTCAATATCAGGTTTCTTAATCCATTCAATTTGTTTACATTTTATAGTACTTTTCACATATAATAAAACTCCCCCTCCCTTCCCATGATCTCTATCTTTCCTAAAAACATCATAACCTGGCATGACAATAAGTGCCTCCGGCGATGAACGAGTTAACCAAGTCTCTGACAATCCAAGAAAATCAATATTTGAATTTACAAGCAAGTTTTCCAGTTGTTCGCGTTTATTTGCCACACTCCTAATATTTAGATGTCCGCCAAACAACCCTTTAGCTTTACATCGAGGATCCCACACAGTTCGAGCCTGATTAAGCGTTCGGAAGAACTTTGTGGTGCAATGTTTTTTCATCACGGGATTCCTAGATCTAGATCTAGTTGAAGGCATAGTCAATGTTAGACCTTCATCATCACGGTCCGGTATGTTTCGGGACTCACCAATGGGGATACCAATATCCCGTTCTTGCAACGAGATGACCTCTTTTACACTGCCACTGAAGTCCGTCGAGCCAGACTCAACCCCCAGTTGCAAACGCTCCTGGCCAGTAGTCAACGCCACCCCAGAAGACCCCATCACAGCCCGTAGCCCTTCGCCGGTGACCACCGACGGCGCCGTCCAAGCGAATCCTGCTGAACAGCCGCCAGCAAAGGCTCCCAAACGCGCGACCGGCATAGACAACCACGCCAATACCGGAGGTGGGTAAAAACAGACAGGGACAAATAGGGACTGACCCGGTAGCGCCAGGGAAATATTGGGCAGTGGTAGCCCAGGTCTTGCATTGGCTACAAGCAGGTTGTTGAGGAGAGTTGTAAACAGGGCACATTGAAAAGCGCCGATTTCTGTTAGTTGCGGTCCAGGATTGCGCTCAACATCTCCAGCAATAAGTAACAATACGGCGAGTTGAACGAGCCCATGGCGTGGGTTAGACAGCTTTTCACATGATATAGAAGACATCTTTGGCTTTGGATTTGGATTTCCATTAACGTTGAATTTGGAGTACAGCAGTTGCTGGCTGCTGCCAACACGGGCGTTTTCTTTATTAAAGCGATGTTGCACAGACAGCAACAACAGCGCCACAATGTATAAAACTATAATCCAATGATGTAGTGAAAATGTGGACTTTGATGGTTTAAACAAACAACACGCAGCACCAGCCAAGCTGCATGCGTGCACGTCCGAGTCCGCCATTTCTGATTTAAAAGGAGCATTACAGAAAATGCAGGTTTCCCTGCATTTTATGTACATAAATGTTTCCACTAACTATTCAGAAGCTTCCAGGTGTAGTCTAAAAGTTGAACCTCTTCCTGGGTCTCTCTGTAAGGCTGCACTCCACTACTGGTTATTTCGGAGATTTTGAGAGTGACATTATTTGCGTATTTTGTTATTGTATCCTAACCTTGTGTAAAGGATCTGCCATCTTCTGAACGGAGATCAATTAATTCCTATGGAAGTAGGAATGAACTAAACAACGTTCGCTCTGTTCTGCTCGTCCCTCACCGTGGGCGCGCAGAGTTATGAATGCCCGTGCAGCCGTGAGCATTTTAGTTTCATTTTAAAATTAGCGCCATTTCGGGGGACGTATTACTTTAATTTATTTAACAAAAACACAATGTTGTGTTTAATTGCGAGTGTACACAAATATAAGTAAACACTTTGACGTTTGAATGATGTCCTGTATGAAGAAAATGACGGAGTATGTTTCACTGTTCAATCGCGCTGAGCCACCCAGACCCCCACACACACACTGACACACACACACACACACACACACACACACACACAAACACACACACACACACACACACAATAATAAAACATTCAACCTAACATATACAAATTACACTGCTATGTTGAAATAGTCAGTAGTACAATTTGTATCATTCACAGTAAGCACCGCTCCACTGTGATTTTTCCAAGCACATTTTTGCACAAGTGAAGAGGATGATTTTTTCCGTCGATATTGGAACGTGAGTGAAGTACAAAGCCTGTAATAAAGAATAGTTTAGCATCCAAATACATCGCAAATGTTGCAACATTTAGATTCTAAAGAGAGATTTACGTGAGCCTAACACCACTTACTTTTACTTTTGTTTTAAATTATTTCGTTTTGGCTTTATTATAGTTATTTTTTTATTTGTGTTCTGTTCTGAATATCATTAAATTTAAAGGATTTGTTGTGGAATATTTTGAGTGTATAATCAAATAACACTAAACCGTCACTAGGTGTCGCCAGGCGACCGTCTTAATGAGCGGGTCATTGATTCATTCGTTCAAACGATTCGTTTGAACGACTGAGTCATTCATGAATGAGACAGATGTTTATGGATTGGTCATTGAATCTTTGAGTCAACCAATTTGTTCAAAATGCTGAATCATTCAGTAATGAGAAAACACGTTGCTGTGAGATGCAATGGTTCTGCTGTGATCTTTGTTTAACTATTTTCGCTGCTGAAACAGAAGAACAGTCAATATTGCATCTAAAATGTAAGTGACTTGACACGTGTGTGTGTGTGTGTGTGTGTGTGCGTGTGAGTGCGTGCGTGCGTGTGTGTGTGTGTGTGTGTGTGTGCAATCAATCCCAGGTAAGAGGCATGAATAATGAGAATTGGACTTCTAGGAGTGAGGTTAATATTCCGGAGATGGTTCCCTCGGATTGTGAAAAGGAGGCGGCGCGGGAGTGGCCAGGCATTGCGCTACTTCTGTTTCAAAGTTTAAAACAATGCTAATATCATTTTTTTGAACGATTTCATTACAAATGTTTATTTTATATATTTATAAAATATTATAAAATATAATAACTATGTTTTGTCCTATTAACAAAAGACAGGCAATGTACTATTAACAAATGTTAATAGTTTTTTAAAAGTTAAAATGATACTTTATGCATTTGTTTTGTGTCAGATGATTAACAATATAAATTAAACAAAGCTTAAAACAAACAAAATAATAAAACGAAAACAAAGCTTGAACATTTTATTTAATTGAAAAGCCTTTTTGAAATAAAATGTGTTTTTTTCCCTCTGAAATAGCAAAAGCATCGCACACTTAGCTGTACCTGCTCTAAATAAATAATAGTATTTAAATAAAAATACAAAATCGAAATAAATAAATTATATAAAACAAAATCAAATCAAAGAAAATAAATCTTATTAAAGTTATGCAGGCACACATTTAACAATAATTTTCAAGTGACAAATAAAATCAATCAAAATTCCTTACACATGGAGTTAATCCTGACGATTCCTGAGGCGCCTTTCCTCATGACACTCGCTTTTTTTTTCGAAGATATATTTTCTTTGGTTTGATTTTGTTTTTGTAATAATTTATTTTATTTAGTTCGATTTTGTATTTTTATTGAATTACTCTTTTTTATTTAGAGCAGGTACAGCTAGTGTGTGATGCTTTTGCTATTTCAGAGGAAAACAATAATTTTATTTAATTAATAATTTTTGTTTCAGTCCACCATATAATTATGTTGTGTTTGATCTATGGAAAAAAGTTAGTTGTGAAATGGTTGAATATTAACAAAAGTTAATAGTTTTTTACAAGTTAGAATAATACGATATATATATATATATAAACAAGCCGGTGGCACCGCCACCCCGGTGCCTTTACGGTTACTGTGCATGACGGGCAATATCGTAACTCCGCTTTGACCTTTGAGAAGATGTGTGCTATAGAGCTTGCATTGGTGTGGGCTCTGCAAAAGTGTGTGTGTGTGTGTGAGGCGTGATTGAACAATGTAGACATATATATATATATATATATAAAGGCACCGGGGTGGCGGTGCCACCGGCTTGTTTATATATATATATATATATATATATATATATATATATATATATATATGAATATAGCTGCGAGCAGCGATGAAGGGCCAAAGCCGGCGGCACCGCCACTCCGGTGCCTTTAGGTAACTAAAGGCACCGGGGTTGCGGTGCCACCGGCTTGGGCCCGTAATCGCTGCTCGCAGCTATATTTTATTATTATTAGGGCCCAAGCCTTGAAAAGGCGAAGGCCCTATTGTTTTCCTTAGGATTATTATTAGGGCCCAAGCCTTGAAAAGGCGAAGGCCCTATTGTTTTCCTTAGGATTATTATTAGGGCCCAAGCCTTGAAAAGGCGAAGGCCCTATTGTTTTCCTTAGGATTATTATTAGGGCCCAAGCCTTGAAAAGGCGAAGGCCCTATTGTTTTCCTTAGGATTATTATTAGGGCCCAAGCCTTGAAAAGGCGAAGGCCCTATTGTTTTCCTTAGGATTATTATTTATTATTATTATTATTATTATTTTACTACCTTTTGGGCACTTTTGGGGGCCTTAACGTGCTCGAAAACTCTTGAAACTTTGCACACATCTCAGAACCCGCGGCCATCAGGGCCGGGCTGAAGCTGGTACCCGGGCGTGGCAGGGGGGCTCGACAGCGCCCCCTGGAACGGGGTTTGAACACTTGGTCCATAAATCAAACACGCTTGCATGTAATAATATGAAACTCAGTACACATATAGATCTCATCGGTTCATATATACTTCATGCTCTTACTTTTTACCCCAGCCCAACAGGAAGTCGGCTATTAAGGGTTGTTTGGAAAACACCAGCAATGGAATGTGAAATACTCCTCCTAGAGAATTCAAACACACGGCACGAAACTCGGTCAGCATGAAGTCAAGACACTGAGGATGAAAAATTGCCAGGGGATTTTTGATATCTCGAACGGTTTGGCCGTGGCGAGTAAACGAAATTATGGCGAGAAACGTGAAACAGGAAGTGTGTTATAACTACTGCATACATTAACTAATCTTGATGAAACTTCAGCAGTGTGTTCGTTGTAAGAGCCCGATCACATGGATGTGACTACTGTGAGTCAAAGTTATAGCGCCACCAACTGGAAGCAGGAAGTGTGTCACTTTCAAAATGCTTTTAAATCACCCTCTTATTTTTACCCGATTTGCTTCAAACTTCATGTGCATAATGTAGACACACGCCAGATGTAGACCTGTGAAAGGATTATTGATATCTTAGATACTGTTGCCATGGCAATGCATCAAACATTAATATTCCTTTTTTTAAGCTTTTTCATGCTTTTTTATGCTTTCGGGCACTTTTGGGGTTCTTAACGTGCTCGAAAACTCTTGAAACTTTGCACACGGGACAAAACCCGCGGCCATCAGGGCCAGGCTGAAGCTGGTACCCGGGCGTGGCAGGGGGGCTCGACAGCGCCCCCTTGAACGGGTCAGACAATTTGGTCCATATATCCAACACGCTTTACCCTATTTGCTTCAAACTTGATGTGTATAATGTAGACACAAGCCAGATGTAGACCTGTGAAAGGATTGTTGATATCTTAGATGCTGTTGCCGTGACAACGCATCAAACTTTAATATTCTTTTTGGATACTTTTGAGATTCTTAGCGCACTTTTGGGGCCCTTAACGTGCTCAAAAACTCTTGAAACTTTGCACACGGGTCAGAAACCGCGGCCATCAGGGCCGGGCTGAAGCTGGTACCCGGGCGTGGCAGGGGGGCTCGACAGCGCCCCCTGGAATGGGGTCCGAAAACTTGGTCCATAAATCAAACAGGCTTTACCCAATTTGCTTCAAACTTGATGTGTATAATGTAGACACACGCCAGATTTAGACCTGTGAAAGGATTGTTGATATCTTAGATGCTGTTGCCGTGACAACGCATCAAACTTTAATATTCTTTTTGGATACTTTTGAGACTCTCAGCGCACTTTGGGGGCCCTTAACGTGCTCAAAAACTCTTGAAACTTTGCACACGGGTCAGAACCCGTGGCCATCAGGGCCGGGCTGAAGCTGGTACCCGGGCGTGGCAGGGGGGCTCGACAGTGCCCCCTGGAACGGGGTCCGAAAACTTGGTCCATAAATCAAACACGCTTGAATGTAATAATATGAAACTCGGTACACATATAGATCTCATCGATTCATATATCCTTTGTACTTTTACTTTTTACCCCAGCCCAACAGGAAGTCGGCTATTATGGTTTGTTTGGAAGCGTATGCCCCTGGAATTCGATATACTCCTCCTAGAGAATTCAACCAATCGCCACGAAACTCGGTCAGCATGAAGTCAAGACATTGAGGATGAAAAGTTGCCAGGGGATTTTTGATATCTCGAACGGTTTGGCTGTGGCGAGGAAACGAATTTATGGCGAATAAAGGAAACAGGAAGTGTGTTATAACTTCTGCATACATTAACTGATCTTGATGAAACTTCAGCAGTGTGTTCGCTGTAAGAGTCCGATCACATGGATGTGACTATTGTGAGTCAAAGTTATAGCGCCACCAACTGGCAGCAGGAAGTGTGTCACTTCCTAAAGGCTTTGAAATCACCCTCTTATTTTTACCCAATTTGCTTCAAACTTTATGTGTATAATGTAGACACACGGCAGATGTAGACCTGAGAAAGGATTATTGATATCTTAGATACTGTTGCCGTGGCAACGCATCAAACTTTATTATTCTTTGTTGATGCTTTTGAGACTCTTAACATACTTGAAATTGCATGAAACCCGACAGACACATCACATTTATTAGACAGTAGACATGTGCAGAGTTTCAGAAACGGGCATGGTGAGAGCAATTAGAGAATAATGTTTAAGTTTAAAAACAGCCAGAATGGTTGTTTAGTCAAAAAAAATTTTTTTCCAAATCATACATAGTGTTATACTGCCCTCTTGTGTTCAAAATCAGGTAAAAAGCGAAAGTAAAATAAGGACGTCTGCACAATTCATTAATAATGGTGCAGAGTAGAGTGAGCTTTTTCAATTAATTCCTATGGAAGTAGGAATGAACTAAACAACGTTCGCTCTGTTCTGCTCGTCCCTCACCGTGGGCGCGCAGAGTTATGAATGCCCGTGCAGCCGTGAGCATTTTAGTTTCATTTTAAAATTAGCGCCATTTCGGGGGACGTATTACTTTAATTTATTTAACAAAAACACAATGTTGTGTTTAATTGCGAGTGTACACAAATATAAGTAAACACTTTGACGTTTGAATGATGTCCTGTATGAAGAAAATGACGGAGTATGTTTCACTGTTCAATCGCGCTGAGCCACCCAGACCCCCACACACACACTGACACACACACACACACACACACACACACACACACAAACACACACACACACACACACACACAATAATAAAACATTCAACCTAACATATACAAATTACACTGCTATGTTGAAATAGTCAGTAGTACAATTTGTATCATTCACAGTAAGCACCGCTCCACTGTGATTTTTCCAAGCACATTTTTGCACAAGTGAAGAGGATGATTTTTTCCGTCGATATTGGAACGTGAGTGAAGTACAAAGCCTGTAATAAAGAATAGTTTAGCATCCAAATACATCGCAAATGTTGCAACATTTAGATTCTAAAGAGAGATTTACGTGAGCCTAACACCACTTACTTTTACTTTTGTTTTAAATTATTTCGTTTTGGCTTTATTATAGTTATTTTTTTATTTGTGTTCTGTTCTGAATATCATTAAATTTAAAGGATTTGTTGTGGAATATTTTGAGTGTATAATCAAATAACACTAAACCGTCACTAGGTGTCGCCAGGCGACCGTCTTAATGAGCGGGTCATTGATTCATTCGTTCAAACGATTCGTTTGAACGACTGAGTCATTCATGAATGAGACAGATGTTTATGGATTGGTCATTGAATCTTTGAGTCAACCAATTTGTTCAAAATGCTGAATCATTCAGTAATGAGAAAACACGTTGCTGTGAGATGCAATGGTTCTGCTGTGATCTTTGTTTAACTATTTTCGCTGCTGAAACAGAAGAACAGTCAATATTGCATCTAAAATGTAAGTGACTTGACACGTGTGTGTGTGTGTGTGTGTGTGTGTGTGCGTGTGAGTGCGTGCGTGCGTGCGTGTGTGTGTGTGTGTGTGTGTGTGTGTGCAATCAATCCCAGGTAAGAGGCATGAATAATGAGAATTGGACTTCTAGGAGTGAGGTTAATATTCCGGAGATGGTTCCCTCGGATTGTGAAAAGGAGGCGGCGCGGGAGTGGCCAGGCATTGCGCTACTTCTGTTTCAAAGTTTAAAACAATGCTAATATCATTTTTTTGAACGATTTCATTACAAATGTTTATTTTATATATTTATAAAATATTATAAAATATAATAACTATGTTTTGTCCTATTAACAAAAGACAGGCAATGTACTATTAACAAATGTTAATAGTTTTTTAAAAGTTAAAATGATACTTTATGCATTTGTTTTGTGTCAGATGATTAACAATATAAATTAAACAAAGCTTAAAACAAACAAAATAATAAAACGAAAACAAAGCTTGAACATTTTATTTAATTGAAAAGCCTTTTTGAAATAAAATGTGTTTTTTTCCCTCTGAAATAGCAAAAGCATCGCACACTTAGCTGTACCTGCTCTAAATAAATAATAGTATTTAAATAAAAATACAAAATCGAAATAAATAAATTATATAAAACAAAATCAAATCAAAGAAAATAAATCTTATTAAAGTTATGCAGGCACACATTTAACAATAATTTTCAAGTGACAAATAAAATCAATCAAAATTCCTTACACATGGAGTTAATCCTGACGATTCCTGAGGCGCCTTTCCTCATGACACTCGCTTTTTTTTTCGAAGATATATTTTCTTTGGTTTGATTTTGTTTTTGTAATAATTTATTTTATTTAGTTCGATTTTGTATTTTTATTGAATTACTCTTTTTTATTTAGAGCAGGTACAGCTAGTGTGTGATGCTTTTGCTATTTCAGAGGAAAACAATAATTTTATTTAATTAATAATTTTTGTTTCAGTCCACCATATAATTATGTTGTGTTTGATCTATGGAAAAAAGTTAGTTGTGAAATGGTTGAATATTAACAAAAGTTAATAGTTTTTTACAAGTTAGAATAATACGATATATATATATATATAAACAAGCCGGTGGCACCGCCACCCCGGTGCCTTTACGGTTACTGTGCATGACGGGCAATATCGTAACTCCGCTTTGACCTTTGAGAAGATGTGTGCTATAGAGCTTGCATTGGTGTGGGCTCTGCAAAAGTGTGTGTGTGTGTGTGAGGCGTGATTGAACAATGTAGACATATATATATATATATATATAAAGGCACCGGGGTGGCGGTGCCACCGGCTTGTTTATATATATATATATATATATATATATATATATATATATATATGAATATAGCTGCGAGCAGCGATGAAGGGCCAAAGCCGGCGGCACCGCCACTCCGGTGCCTTTAGGTAACTAAAGGCACCGGGGTTGCGGTGCCACCGGCTTGGGCCCGTAATCGCTGCTCGCAGCTATATTATTATTATTATTATTATTATTTTACTACCTTTTGGGCACTTTTGGGGGCCTTAACGTGCTCGAAAACTCTTGAAACTTTGCACACATCTCAGAACCCGCGGCCATCAGGGCCGGGCTGAAGCTGGTACCCGGGCGTGGCAGGGGGGCTCGACAGCGCCCCCTGGAACGGGGTTTGAACACTTGGTCCATAAATCAAACACGCTTGCATGTAATAATATGAAACTCAGTACACATATAGATCTCATCGGTTCATATATACTTCATGCTCTTACTTTTTACCCCAGCCCAACAGGAAGTCGGCTATTAAGGGTTGTTTGGAAAACACATGCAATGGAATGTGAAATACTCCTCCTAGAGAATTCAAACACACGGCACGAAACTCGGTCAGCATGAAGTCAAGACACTGAGGATGAAAAATTGCCAGGGGATTTTTGATATCTCGAACGGTTTGGCCGTGGCGAGTAAACGAAATTATGGCGAGAAACGTGAAACAGGAAGTGTGTTATAACTACTGCATACATTAACTAATCTTGATGAAACTTCAGCAGTGTGTTCGTTGTAAGAGCCCGATCACATGGATGTGACTATTGTGAGTCAAAGTTATAGCGCCACCAACTGGAAGCAGGAAGTGTGTCACTTTCAAAATGCTTTTAAATCACCCTCTTATTTTTACCCGATTTGCTTCAAACTTCATGTGCATAATGTAGACACACGCCAGATGTAGACCTGTGAAAGGATTATTGATATCTTAGATACTGTTGCCATGGCAATGCATCAAACATTAATATTCCTTTTTTTAAGCTTTTTCATGCTTTTTTATGCTTTCGGGCACTTTTGGGGTTCTTAACGTGCTCGAAAACTCTTGAAACTTTGCACACGGGACAAAACCCGCGGCCATCAGGGCCAGGCTGAAGCTGGTACCCGGGCGTGGCAGGGGGGCTCGACAGCGCCCCCTTGAACGGGTCAGACAATTTGGTCCATATATCCAACACGCTTTACCCTATTTGCTTCAAACTTGATGTGTATAATGTAGACACAAGCCAGATGTAGACCTGTGAAAGGATTGTTGATATCTTAGATGCTGTTGCCGTGACAACGCATCAAACTTTAATATTCTTTTTGGATACTTTTGAGATTCTTAGCGCACTTTTGGGGCCCTTAACGTGCTCAAAAACTCTTGAAACTTTGCACACGGGTCAGAAACCGCGGCCATCAGGGCCGGGCTGAAGCTGGTACCCGGGCGTGGCAGGGGGGCTCGACAGCGCCCCCTGGAATGGGGTCCGAAAACTTGGTCCATAAATCAAACAGGCTTTACCCGATTTGCTTCAAACTTGATGTGTATAATGTAGACACACGCCAGATTTAGACCTGTGAAAGGATTGTTGATATCTTAGATGCTGTTGCCGTGACAACGCATCAAACTTTAATATTCTTTTTGGATACTTTTGAGACTCTCAGCGCACTTTGGGGGCCCTTAACGTGCTCAAAAACTCTTGAAACTTTGCACACGGGTCAGAACCCGTGGCCATCAGGGCCGGGCTGAAGCTGGTACCCGGGCGTGGCAGGGGGGCTCGACAGTGCCCCCTGGAACGGGGTCCGAAAACTTGGTCCATAAATCAAACACGCTTGAATGTAATAATATGAAACTCGGTACACATATAGATCTCATCGATTCATATATCCTTTGTACTTTTACTTTTTACCCCAGCCCAACAGGAAGTCGGCTATTATGGTTTGTTTGGAAGCGTATGCCCCTGGAATTCGATATACTCCTCCTAGAGAATTCAACCAATCGCCACGAAACTCGGTCAGCATGAAGTCAAGACATTGAGGATGAAAAGTTGCCAGGGGATTTTTGATATCTCGAACGGTTTGGCTGTGGCGAGGAAACGAATTTATGGCGAATAAAGGAAACAGGAAGTGTGTTATAACTTCTGCATACATTAACTGATCTTGATGAAACTTCAGCAGTGTGTTCGCTGTAAGAGTCCGATCACATGGATGTGACTATTGTGAGTCAAAGTTATAGCGCCACCAACTGGCAGCAGGAAGTGTGTCACTTCCTAAAGGCTTTGAAATCACCCTCTTATTTTTACCCAATTTGCTTCAAACTTTATGTGTATAATGTAGACACACGGCAGATGTAGACCTGAGAAAGGATTATTGATATCTTAGATACTGTTGCCGTGGCAACGCATCAAACTTTATTATTCTTTGTTGATGCTTTTGAGACTCTTAACATACTTGAAATTGCATGAAACCCGACAGACACATCACATTTATTAGACAGTAGACATGTGCAGAGTTTCAGAAACGGGCATGGTGAGAGCAATTAGAGAATAATGTTTAAGTTTAAAAACAGCCAGAATGGTTGTTTAGTCAAAAAAAATTTTTTTCCAAATCATACATAGTGTTATACTGCCCTCTTGTGTTCAAAATCAGGTAAAAAGCGAAAGTAAAATAAGGACGTCTGCACAATTCATTAATAATGGTGCAGAGTAGAGTGAGCTTTTTCAATTAATTCCTATGGAAGTAGGAATGAACTAAACAACGTTCGCTCTGTTCTGCTCGTCCCTCACCGTGGGCGCGCAGAGTTATGAATGCCCGTGCAGCCGTGAGCATTTTAGTTTCATTTTAAAATTAGCGCCATTTCGGGGGACGTATTACTTTAATTTATTTAACAAAAACACAATGTTGTGTTTAATTGCGAGTGTACACAAATATAAGTAAACACTTTGACGTTTGAATGATGTCCTGTATGAAGAAAATGACGGAGTATGTTTCACTGTTCAATCGCGCTGAGCCACCCAGACCCCCACACACACACTGACACACACACACACACACACACACACACACACACAAACACACACACACACACACACACACAATAATAAAACATTCAACCTAACATATACAAATTACACTGCTATGTTGAAATAGTCAGTAGTACAATTTGTATCATTCACAGTAAGCACCGCTCCACTGTGATTTTTCCAAGCACATTTTTGCACAAGTGAAGAGGATGATTTTTTCCGTCGATATTGGAACGTGAGTGAAGTACAAAGCCTGTAATAAAGAATAGTTTAGCATCCAAATACATCGCAAATGTTGCAACATTTAGATTCTAAAGAGAGATTTACGTGAGCCTAACACCACTTACTTTTACTTTTGTTTTAAATTATTTCGTTTTGGCTTTATTATAGTTATTTTTTTATTTGTGTTCTGTTCTGAATATCATTAAATTTAAAGGATTTGTTGTGGAATATTTTGAGTGTATAATCAAATAACACTAAACCGTCACTAGGTGTCGCCAGGCGACCGTCTTAATGAGCGGGTCATTGATTCATTCGTTCAAACGATTCGTTTGAACGACTGAGTCATTCATGAATGAGACAGATGTTTATGGATTGGTCATTGAATCTTTGAGTCAACCAATTTGTTCAAAATGCTGAATCATTCAGTAATGAGAAAACACGTTGCTGTGAGATGCAATGGTTCTGCTGTGATCTTTGTTTAACTATTTTCGCTGCTGAAACAGAAGAACAGTCAATATTGCATCTAAAATGTAAGTGACTTGACACGTGTGTGTGTGTGTGTGTGTGTGTGTGCGTGTGAGTGCGTGTGTGCGTGTGTGTGTGTGTGTGTGTGTGTGTGTGCAATCAATCCCAGGTAAGAGGCATGAATAATGAGAATTGGACTTCTAGGAGTGAGGTTAATATTCCGGAGATGGTTCCCTCGGATTGTGAAAAGGAGGCGGCGCGGGAGTGGCCAGGCATTGCGCTACTTCTGTTTCAAAGTTTAAAACAATGCTAATATCATTTTTTTGAACGATTTCATTACAAATGTTTATTTTATATATTTATAAAATATTATAAAATATAATAACTATGTTTTGTCCTATTAACAAAAGACAGGCAATGTACTATTAACAAATGTTAATAGTTTTTTAAAAGTTAAAATGATACTTTATGCATTTGTTTTGTGTCAGATGATTAACAATATAAATTAAACAAAGCTTAAAACAAACAAAATAATAAAACGAAAACAAAGCTTGAACATTTTATTTAATTGAAAAGCCTTTTTGAAATAAAATGTGTTTTTTTCCCTCTGAAATAGCAAAAGCATCGCACACTTAGCTGTACCTGCTCTAAATAAATAATAGTATTTAAATAAAAATACAAAATCGAAATAAATAAATTATATAAAACAAAATCAAATCAAAGAAAATAAATCTTATTAAAGTTATGCAGGCACACATTTAACAATAATTTTCAAGTGACAAATAAAATCAATCAAAATTCCTTACACATGGAGTTAATCCTGACGATTCCTGAGGCGCCTTTCCTCATGACACTCGCTTTTTTTTTTCGAAGATATATTTTCTTTGGTTTGATTTTGTTTTTGTAATAATTTATTTTATTTAGTTCGATTTTGTATTTTTATTGAATTACTCTTTTTTATTTAGAGCAGGTACAGCTAGTGTGTGATGCTTTTGCTATTTCAGAGGAAAACAATAATTTTATTTAATTAATAATTTTTGTTTCAGTCCACCATATAATTATGTTGTGTTTGATCTATGGAAAAAAGTTAGTTGTGAAATGGTTGAATATTAACAAAAGTTAATAGTTTTTTACAAGTTAGAATAATACGATATATATATATATATAAACAAGCCGGTGGCACCGCCACCCCGGTGCCTTTACGGTTACTGTGCATGACGGGCAATATCGTAACTCCGCTTTGACCTTTGAGAAGATGTGTGCTATAGAGCTTGCATTGGTGTGGGCTCTGCAAAAGTGTGTGTGTGTGTGTGAGGCGTGATTGAACAATGTAGACATATATATATATATATATATATAAAGGCACCGGGGTGGCGGTGCCACCGGCTTGTTTATATATATATATATATATATATATATATATATATATATATATATATATATGAATATAGCTGCGAGCAGCGATGAAGGGCCAAAGCCGGCGGCACCGCCACTCCGGTGCCTTTAGGTAACTAAAGGCACCGGGGTTGCGGTGCCACCGGCTTGGGCCCGTAATCGCTGCTCGCAGCTATATTTTATTATTATTATTATTATTTTACTACCTTTTGGGCACTTTTGGGGGCCTTAACGTGCTCGAAAACTCTTGAAACTTTGCACACATCTCAGAACCCGCGGCCATCAGGGCCGGGCTGAAGCTGGTACCCGGGCGTGGCAGGGGGGCTCGACAGCGCCCCCTGGAACGGGGTTTGAACACTTGGTCCATAAATCAAACACGCTTGCATGTAATAATATGAAACTCAGTACACATATAGATCTCATCGGTTCATATATACTTCATGCTCTTACTTTTTACCCCAGCCCAACAGGAAGTCGGCTATTAAGGGTTGTTTGGAAAACACATGCAATGGAATGTGAAATACTCCTCCTAGAGAATTCAAACACACGGCACGAAACTCGGTCAGCATGAAGTCAAGACACTGAGGATGAAAAATTGCCAGGGGATTTTTGATATCTCGAACGGTTTGGCCGTGGCGAGTAAACGAAATTATGGCGAGAAACGTGAAACAGGAAGTGTGTTATAACTACTGCATACATTAACTAATCTTGATGAAACTTCAGCAGTGTGTTCGTTGTAAGAGCCCGATCACATGGATGTGACTATTGTGAGTCAAAGTTATAGCGCCACCAACTGGAAGCAGGAAGTGTGTCACTTTCAAAATGCTTTTAAATCACCCTCTTATTTTTACCCGATTTGCTTCAAACTTCATGTGCATAATGTAGACACACGCCAGATGTAGACCTGTGAAAGGATTATTGATATCTTAGATACTGTTGCCATGGCAATGCATCAAACATTAATATTCCTTTTTTTAAGCTTTTTCATGCTTTTTTATGCTTTCGGGCACTTTTGGGGTTCTTAACGTGCTCGAAAACTCTTGAAACTTTGCACACGGGACAAAACCCGCGGCCATCAGGGCCAGGCTGAAGCTGGTACCCGGGCGTGGCAGGGGGGCTCGACAGCGCCCCCTTGAACGGGTCAGACAATTTGGTCCATATATCCAACACGCTTTACCCTATTTGCTTCAAACTTGATGTGTATAATGTAGACACAAGCCAGATGTAGACCTGTGAAAGGATTGTTGATATCTTAGATGCTGTTGCCTTGACAACGCATCAAACTTTAATATTCTTTTTGGATACTTTTGAGATTCTTAGCGCACTTTTGGGGCCCTTAACGTGCTCAAAAACTCTTGAAACTTTGCACACGGGTCAGAAACCGCGGCCATCAGGGCCGGGCTGAAGCTGGTACCCGGGCGTGGCAGGGGGGCTCGACAGCGCCCCCTGGAATGGGGTCCGAAAACTTGGTCCATAAATCAAACAGGCTTTACCCGATTTGCTTCAAACTTGATGTGTATAATGTAGACACACGCCAGATTTAGACCTGTGAAAGGATTGTTGATATCTTAGATGCTGTTGCCGTGACAACGCATCAAACTTTAATATTCTTTTTGGATACTTTTGAGACTCTCAGCGCACTTTGGGGGCCCTTAACGTGCTCAAAAACTCTTGAAACTTTGCACACGGGTCAGAACCCGTGGCCATCAGGGCCGGGCTGAAGCTGGTACCCGGGCGTGGCAGGGGGGCTCGACAGTGCCCCCTGGAACGGGGTCCGAAAACTTGGTCCATAAATCAAACACGCTTGAATGTAATAATATGAAACTCGGTACACATATAGATCTCATCGATTCATATATCCTTTGTACTTTTACTTTTTACCCCAGCCCAACAGGAAGTCGGCTATTATGGTTTGTTTGGAAGCGTATGCCCCTGGAATTCGATATACTCCTCCTAGAGAATTCAACCAATCGCCACGAAACTCGGTCAGCATGAAGTCAAGACATTGAGGATGAAAAGTTGCCAGGGGATTTTTGATATCTCGAACGGTTTGGCTGTGGCGAGGAAACGAATTTATGGCGAATAAAGGAAACAGGAAGTGTGTTATAACTTCTGCATACATTAACTGATCTTGATGAAACTTCAGCAGTGTGTTCGCTGTAAGAGTCCGATCACATGGATGTGACTATTGTGAGTCAAAGTTATAGCGCCACCAACTGGCAGCAGGAAGTGTGTCACTTCCTAAAGGCTTTGAAATCACCCTCTTATTTTTACCCAATTTGCTTCAAACTTTATGTGTATAATGTAGACACACGGCAGATGTAGACCTGAGAAAGGATTATTGATATCTTAGATACTGTTGCCGTGGCAACGCATCAAACTTTATTATTCTTTGTTGATGCTTTTGAGACTCTTAACATACTTGAAATTGCATGAAACCCGACAGACACATCACATTTATTAGACAGTAGACATGTGCAGAGTTTCAGAAACGGGCATGGTGAGAGCAATTAGAGAATAATGTTTAAGTTTAAAAACAGCCAGAATGGTTGTTTAGTCAAAAAAAATTTTTTTCCAAATCATACATAGTGTTATACTGCCCTCTTGTGTTCAAAATCAGGTAAAAAGCGAAAGTAAAATAAGGACGTCTGCACAATTCATTAATAATGGTGCAGAGTAGAGTGAGCTTTTTCAATTAATTCCTATGGAAGTAGGAATGAACTAAACAACGTTCGCTCTGTTCTGCTCGTCCCTCACCGTGGGCGCGCAGAGTTATGAATGCCCGTGCAGCCGTGAGCATTTTAGTTTCATTTTAAAATTAGCGCCATTTCGGGGGACGTATTACTTTAATTTATTTAACAAAAACACAATGTTGTGTTTAATTGCGAGTGTACACAAATATAAGTAAACACTTTGACGTTTGAATGATGTCCTGTATGAAGAAAATGACGGAGTATGTTTCACTGTTCAATCGCGCTGAGCCACCCAGACCCCCACACACACACTGACACACACACACACACACACACACACACACACACACACACACACACACACACACACACACACACACACACACACACACACACACACACAATAATAAAACATTCAACCTAACATATACAAATTACACTGCTATGTTGAAATAGTCAGTAGTACAATTTGTATCATTCACAGTAAGCACCGCTCCACTGTGATTTTTCCAAGCACATTTTTGCACAAGTGAAGAGGATGATTTTTTCCGTCGATATTGGAACGTGAGTGAAGTACAAAGCCTGTAATAAAGAATAGTTTAGCATCCAAATACATCGCAAATGTTGCAACATTTAGATTCTAAAGAGAGATTTACGTGAGCCTAACACCACTTACTTTTACTTTTGTTTTAAATTATTTCGTTTTGGCTTTATTATAGTTATTTTTTTATTTGTGTTCTGTTCTGAATATCATTAAATTTAAAGGATTTGTTGTGGAATATTTTGAGTGTATAATCAAATAACACTAAACCGTCACTAGGTGTCGCCAGGCGACCGTCTTAATGAGCGGGTCATTGATTCATTCGTGCAAACGATTCGTTTGAACGACTGAGTCATTCATGAATGAGACAGATGTTTATGGATTGGTCATTGAATCTTTGAGTCAACCAATTTGTTCAAAATGCTGAATCATTCAGTAATGAGAAAACACGTTGCTGTGAGATGCAATGGTTCTGCTGTGATCTTTGTTTAACTATTTTCGCTGCTGAAACAGAAGAACAGTCAATATTGCATCTAAAATGTAAGTGACTTGACACGTGTGTGTGTGTGTGTGTGTGTGTGTGTGCGTGTGAGTGCGTGCGTGCGTGTGTGTGTGTGTGTGTGTGTGTGTGTGTGTGTGTGCAATCAATCCCAGGTAAGAGGCATGAATAATGAGAATTGGACTTCTAGGAGTGAGGTTAATATTCCGGAGATGGTTCCCTCGGATTGTGAAAAGGAGGCGGCGCGGGAGTGGCCAGGCATTGCGCTACTTCTGTTTCAAAGTTTAAAACAATGCTAATATCATTTTTTTGAACGATTTCATTACAAATGTTTATTTTATATATTTATAAAATATTATAAAATATAATAACTATGTTTTGTCCTATTAACAAAAGACAGGCAATGTACTATTAACAAATGTTAATAGTTTTTTAAAAGTTAAAATGATACTTTATGCATTTGTTTTGTGTCAGATGATTAACAATATAAATTAAACAAAGCTTAAAACAAACAAAATAATAAAACGAAAACAAAGCTTGAACATTTTATTTAATTGAAAAGCCTTTTTGAAATAAAATGTGTTTTTTTCCCTCTGAAATAGCAAAAGCATCGCACACTTAGCTGTACCTGCTCTAAATAAATAATAGTATTTAAATAAAAATACAAAATCGAAATAAATAAATTATATAAAACAAAATCAAATCAAAGAAAATAAATCTTATTAAAGTTATGCAGGCACACATTTAACAATAATTTTCAAGTGACAAATAAAATCAATCAAAATTCCTTACACATGGAGTTAATCCTGACGATTCCTGAGGCGCCTTTCCTCATGACACTCGCTTTTTTTTTCGAAGATATATTTTCTTTGGTTTGATTTTGTTTTTGTAATAATTTATTTTATTTAGTTCGATTTTGTATTTTTATTGAATTACTCTTTTTTATTTAGAGCAGGTACAGCTAGTGTGTGATGCTTTTGCTATTTCAGAGGAAAACAATAATTTTATTTAATTAATAATTTTTGTTTCAGTCCACCATATAATTATGTTGTGTTTGATCTATGGAAAAAAGTTAGTTGTGAAATGGTTGAATATTAACAAAAGTTAATAGTTTTTTACAAGTTAGAATAATACGATATATATATATATATAAACAAGCCGGTGGCACCGCCACCCCGGTGCCTTTACGGTTACTGTGCATGACGGGCAATATCGTAACTCCGCTTTGACCTTTGAGAAGATGTGTGCTATAGAGCTTGCATTGGTGTGGGCTCTGCAAAAGTGTGTGTGTGTGTGTGAGGCGTGATTGAACAATGTAGACATATATATATATATATATATAAAGGCACCGGGGTGGCGGTGCCACCGGCTTGTTTATATATATATATATATATATATATATATATATATATATATATATATATATATATATATGAATATAGCTGCGAGCAGCGATGAAGGGCCAAAGCCGGCGGCACCGCCACTCCGGTGCCTTTAGGTAACTAAAGGCACCGGGGTTGCGGTGCCACCGGCTTGGGCCCGTAATTATTTATTAGGGCCCAAGCCTTGAAAAGGCGAAGGCCCTATTGTTTTCCTTAGGATTATTATTTATTATTATTATTATTTTACTACCTTTTGGGCACTTTTGGGGGCCTTAACGTGCTCGAAAACTCTTGAAACTTTGCACACATCTCAGAACCCGCGGCCATCAGGGCCGGGCTGAAGCTGGTACCCGGGCGTGGCAGGGGGGCTCGACAGCGCCCCCTGGAACGGGGTTTGAACACTTGGTCCATAAATCAAACACGCTTGCATGTAATAATATGAAACTCAGTACACATATAGATCTCATCGGTTCATATATACTTCATGCTCTTACTTTTTACCCCAGCCCAACAGGAAGTCGGCTATTAAGGGTTGTTTGGAAAACACATGCAATGGAATGTGAAATACTCCTCCTAGAGAATTCAAACACACGGCACGAAACTCGGTCAGCATGAAGTCAAGACACTGAGGATGAAAAATTGCCAGGGGATTTTTGATATCTCGAACGGTTTGGCCGTGGCGAGTAAACGAAATTATGGCGAGAAACGTGAAACAGGAAGTGTGTTATAACTACTGCATACATTAACTAATCTTGATGAAACTTCAGCAGTGTGTTCGTTGTAAGAGCCCGATCACATGGATGTGACTATTGTGAGTCAAAGTTATAGCGCCACCAACTGGAAGCAGGAAGTGTGTCACTTTCAAAATGCTTTTAAATCACCCTCTTATTTTTACCCGATTTGCTTCAAACTTCATGTGCATAATGTAGACACACGCCAGATGTAGACCTGTGAAAGGATTATTGATATCTTAGATACTGTTGCCATGGCAATGCATCAAACATTAATATTCCTTTTTTTAAGCTTTTTCATGCTTTTTTATGCTTTCGGGCACTTTTGGGGTTCTTAACGTGCTCGAAAACTCTTGAAACTTTGCACACGGGACAAAACCCGCGGCCATCAGGGCCAGGCTGAAGCTGGTACCCGGGCGTGGCAGGGGGGCTCGACAGCGCCCCCTTGAACGGGTCAGACAATTTGGTCCATATATCCAACACGCTTTACCCTATTTGCTTCAAACTTGATGTGTATAATGTAGACACAAGCCAGATGTAGACCTGTGAAAGGATTGTTGATATCTTAGATGCTGTTGCCGTGACAACGCATCAAACTTTAATATTCTTTTTGGATACTTTTGAGATTCTTAGCGCACTTTTGGGGCCCTTAACGTGCTCAAAAACTCTTGAAACTTTGCACACGGGTCAGAAACCGCGGCCATCAGGGCCGGGCTGAAGCTGGTACCCGGGCGTGGCAGGGGGGCTCGACAGCGCCCCCTGGAATGGGGTCCGAAAACTTGGTCCATAAATCAAACAGGCTTTACCCGATTTGCTTCAAACTTGATGTGTATAATGTAGACACACGCCAGATTTAGACCTGTGAAAGGATTGTTGATATCTTAGATGCTGTTGCCGTGACAACGCATCAAACTTTAATATTCTTTTTGGATACTTTTGAGACTCTCAGCGCACTTTGGGGGCCCTTAACGTGCTCAAAAACTCTTGAAACTTTGCACACGGGTCAGAACCCGTGGCCATCAGGGCCGGGCTGAAGCTGGTACCCGGGCGTGGCAGGGGGGCTCGACAGTGCCCCCTGGAACGGGGTCCGAAAACTTGGTCCATAAATCAAACACGCTTGAATGTAATAATATGAAACTCGGTACACATATAGATCTCATCGATTCATATATCCTTTGTACTTTTACTTTTTACCCCAGCCCAACAGGAAGTCGGCTATTATGGTTTGTTTGGAAGCGTATGCCCCTGGAATTCGATATACTCCTCCTAGAGAATTCAACCAATCGCCACGAAACTCGGTCAGCATGAAGTCAAGACATTGAGGATGAAAAGTTGCCAGGGGATTTTTGATATCTCGAACGGTTTGGCTGTGGCGAGGAAACGAATTTATGGCGAATAAAGGAAACAGGAAGTGTGTTATAACTTCTGCATACATTAACTGATCTTGATGAAACTTCAGCAGTGTGTTCGCTGTAAGAGTCCGATCACATGGATGTGACTATTGTGAGTCAAAGTTATAGCGCCACCAACTGGCAGCAGGAAGTGTGTCACTTCCTAAAGGCTTTGAAATCACCCTCTTATTTTTACCCAATTTGCTTCAAACTTTATGTGTATAATGTAGACACACGGCAGATGTAGACCTGAGAAAGGATTATTGATATCTTAGATACTGTTGCCGTGGCAACGCATCAAACTTTATTATTCTTTGTTGATGCTTTTGAGACTCTTAACATACTTGAAATTGCATGAAACCCGACAGACACATCACATTTATTAGACAGTAGACATGTGCAGAGTTTCAGAAACGGGCATGGTGAGAGCAATTAGAGAATAATGTTTAAGTTTAAAAACAGCCAGAATGGTTGTTTAGTCAAAAAAAATTTTTTTCCAAATCATACATAGTGTTATACTGCCCTCTTGTGTTCAAAATCAGGTAAAAAGCGAAAGTAAAATAAGGACGTCTGCACAATTCATTAATAATGGTGCAGAGTAGAGTGAGCTTTTTCAATTAATTCCTATGGAAGTAGGAATGAACTAAACAACGTTCGCTCTGTTCTGCTCGTCCCTCACCGTGGGCGCGCAGAGTTATGAATGCCCGTGCAGCCGTGAGCATTTTAGTTTCATTTTAAAATTAGCGCCATTTCGGGGGACGTATTACTTTAATTTATTTAACAAAAACACAATGTTGTGTTTAATTGCGAGTGTACACAAATATAAGTAAACACTTTGACGTTTGAATGATGTCCTGTATGAAGAAAACGACGGAGTATGTTTCACTGTTCAATCGCGCTGAGCCACCCAGACCCCCACACACACACTGACACACACACACACACACACACACACACACACAAACACACACACACACACACACACAATAATAAAACATTCAACCTAACATATACAAATTACACTGCTATGTTGAAATAGTCAGTAGTACAATTTGTATCATTCACAGTAAGCACCGCTCCACTGTGATTTTTCCAAGCACATTTTTGCACAAGTGAAGAGGATGATTTTTTCCGTCGATATTGGAACGTGAGTGAAGTACAAAGCCTGTAATAAAGAATAGTTTAGCATCCAAATACATCGCAAATGTTGCAACATTTAGATTCTAAAGAGAGATTTACGTGAGCCTAACACCACTTACTTTTACTTTTGTTTTAAATTATTTCGTTTTGGCTTTATTATAGTTATTTTTTTATTTGTGTTCTGTTCTGAATATCATTAAATTTAAAGGATTTGTTGTGGAATATTTTGAGTGTATAATCAAATAACACTAAACCGTCACTAGGTGTCGCCAGGCGACCGTCTTAATGAGCGGGTCATTGATTCATTCGTTCAAACGATTCGTTTGAACGACTGAGTCATTCATGAATGAGACAGATGTTTATGGATTGGTCATTGAATCTTTGAGTCAACCAATTTGTTCAAAATGCTGAATCATTCAGTAATGAGAAAACACGTTGCTGTGAGATGCAATGGTTCTGCTGTGATCTTTGTTTAACTATTTTCGCTGCTGAAACAGAAGAACAGTCAATATTGCATCTAAAATGTAAGTGACTTGACACGTGTGTGTGTGTGTGTGTGTGTGCGTGCGTGTGAGTGCGTGCGTGCGTGTGTGTGTGTGTGTGTGTGTGTGTGTGTGCAATCAATCCCAGGTAAGAGGCATGAATAATGAGAATTGGACTTCTAGGAGTGAGGTTAATATTCCGGAGATGGTTCCCTCGGATTGTGAAAAGGAGGCGGCGCGGGAGTGGCCAGGCATTGCGCTACTTCTGTTTCAAAGTTTAAAACAATGCTAATATCATTTTTTTGAACGATTTCATTACAAATGTTTATTTTATATATTTATAAAATATTATAAAATATAATAACTATGTTTTGTCCTATTAACAAAAGACAGGCAATGTACTATTAACAAATGTTAATAGTTTTTTAAAAGTTAAAATGATACTTTATGCATTTGTTTTGTGTCAGATGATTAACAATATAAATTAAACAAAGCTTAAAACAAACAAAATAATAAAACAAAAACAAAGCTTGAACATTTTATTTAATTGAAAAGCCTTTTTGAAATAAAATGTGTTTTTTTCCCTCTGAAATAGCAAAAGCATCGCACACTTAGCTGTACCTGCTCTAAATAAATAATAGTATTTAAATAAAAATACAAAATCGAAATAAATAAATTATATAAAACAAAATCAAATCAAAGAAAATAAATCTTATTAAAGTTATGCAGGCACACATTTAACAATAATTTTCAAGTGACAAATAAAATCAATCAAAATTCCTTACACATGGAGTTAATCCTGACGATTCCTGAGGCGCCTTTCCTCATGACACTCGCTTTTTTTTTCGAAGATATATTTTCTTTGGTTTGATTTTGTTTTTGTAATAATTTATTTTATTTAGTTCGATTTTGTATTTTTATTGAATTACTCTTTTTTATTTAGAGCAGGTACAGCTAGTGTGTGATGCTTTTGCTATTTCAGAGGAAAACAATAATTTTATTTAATTAATAATTTTTGTTTCAGTCCACCATATAATTATGTTGTGTTTGATCTATGGAAAAAAGTTAGTTGTGAAATGGTTGAATATTAACAAAAGTTAATAGTTTTTTACAAGTTAGAATAATACGATATATATATATATATAAACAAGCCGGTGGCACCGCCACCCCGGTGCCTTTACGGTTACTGTGCATGACGGGCAATATCGTAACTCCGCTTTGACCTTTGAGAAGATGTGTGCTATAGAGCTTGCATTGGTGTGGGCTCTGCAAAAGTGTGTGTGTGTGTGTGAGGCGTGATTGAACAATGTAGACATATATATATATATATATATATATATAAAGGCACCGGGGTGGCGGTGCCACCGGCTTGTTTATATATATATATATATATATATATATATATATATATATATATATATATATATATGAATATAGCTGCGAGCAGCGATGAAGGGCCAAAGCCGGCGGCACCGCCACTCCGGTGCCTTTAGGTAACTAAAGGCACCGGGGTTGCGGTGCCACCGGCTTGGGCCCGTAATCGCTGCTCGCAGCTATATTTATTATTATTATTATTATTTTACTACCTTTTGGGCACTTTTGGGGGCCTTAACGTGCTCGAAAACTCTTGAAACTTTGCACACATCTCAGAACCCGCGGCCATCAGGGCCGGGCTGAAGCTGGTACCCGGGCGTGGCAGGGGGGCTCGACAGCGCCCCCTGGAACGGGGTTTGAACACTTGGTCCATAAATCAAACACGCTTGCATGTAATAATATGAAACTCAGTACACATATAGATCTCATCGGTTCATATATACTTCATGCTCTTACTTTTTACCCCAGCCCAACAGGAAGTCGGCTATTAAGGGTTGTTTGGAAAACACATGCAATGGAATGTGAAATACTCCTCCTAGAGAATTCAAACACACGGCACGAAACTCGGTCAGCATGAAGTCAAGACACTGAGGATGAAAAATTGCCAGGGGATTTTTGATATCTCGAACGGTTTGGCCGTGGCGAGTAAACGAAATTATGGCGAGAAACGTGAAACAGGAAGTGTGTTATAACTACTGCATACATTAACTAATCTTGATGAAACTTCAGCAGTGTGTTCGTTGTAAGAGCCCGATCACATGGATGTGACTATTGTGAGTCAAAGTTATAGCGCCACCAACTGGAAGCAGGAAGTGTGTCACTTTCAAAATGCTTTTAAATCACCCTCTTATTTTTACCCGATTTGCTTCAAACTTCATGTGCATAATGTAGACACACGCCAGATGTAGACCTGTGAAAGGATTATTGATATCTTAGATACTGTTGCCATGGCAATGCATCAAACATTAATATTCCTTTTTTTAAGCTTTTTCATGCTTTTTTATGCTTTCGGGCACTTTTGGGGTTCTTAACGTGCTCGAAAACTCTTGAAACTTTGCACACGGGACAAAACCCGCGGCCATCAGGGCCAGGCTGAAGCTGGTACCCGGGCGTGGCAGGGGGGCTCGACAGCGCCCCCTTGAACGGGTCAGACAATTTGGTCCATATATCCAACACGCTTTACCCTATTTGCTTCAAACTTGATGTGTATAATGTAGACACAAGCCAGATGTAGACCTGTGAAAGGATTGTTGATATCTTAGATGCTGTTGCCGTGACAACGCATCAAACTTTAATATTCTTTTTGGATACTTTTGAGATTCTTAGCGCACTTTTGGGGCCCTTAACGTGCTCAAAAACTCTTGAAACTTTGCACACGGGTCAGAAACCGCGGCCATCAGGGCCGGGCTGAAGCTGGTACCCGGGCGTGGCAGGGGGGCTCGACAGCGCCCCCTGGAATGGGGTCCGAAAACTTGGTCCATAAATCAAACAGGCTTTACCCGATTTGCTTCAAACTTGATGTGTATAATGTAGACACACGCCAGATTTAGACCTGTGAAAGGATTGTTGATATCTTAGATGCTGTTGCCGTGACAACGCAT